>APFE031705630.1:137666-240218 GCA_000404065.3 Pinus taeda
GCATCTGCGACCACATTTTGCTTCCCTTTTTTGTAGATGATTTCAAAGTCATAACCCAACATCTTTGTGACCCACTTTCATTGCTCTTCAGAGGATAATCTTTGTTCTAAAAAGTATTTAAGGCTACATGATCCGTTTTTACCTTGAAGTGTCTTCCCATTAGGTAGGGTCGCCATTTCTTAAGTGCATGGAGTATTGCCAACATTTCCTTCTCATAAATAGCTTTTCTAAAAACTTTCCCTTGATTGGACGACTTTCAAAAGCAATGGGTCTTCATCTTGCATTAAAACGGCACCAATACCATTTCCTGAAGCATCACATTCCACAATAAAGGTTTTTGTGAAGTCCGGTGTAGCTAAGGCTGGTGCTTGGCACATTGCCTCTTTAAGATGTTCGAAGGCCTTTGTTGCTTCTGGAGTCCATGAAAAATGCATCTTTCTTCAATAATGTTGTTAGAGGTGCTGCTATTCTCCCATAATTCTTAACAAACTTGCGATAATACCCTGTCAACCCAAGAAATCCTCGCAGATGCTTTATGGATGTGGGGATTTTCCATTCTTAATGGCTTTAATTTTGCTAGGGTCTACCTTAACTCCTTCATGAGATACAATATGACCCAAATATTCCACCTCTTGGACTCCAAAGAAACATTTGGATCTTTTTGCATATAATTGTTTCTCCTCCAATAGTTGTAGCACCTTGTCAACATGTTCAACTTGATCCTTCCAAGGCTTGCTGTAGATTAGTATATCATCAAAAAATACTAACACAAATTTTCTAAGGAATGGTTTGAAAATTGAATTCATCAAACCTTGAAATGTTGAAGGTGCATTGGTAAGGCCAAAAGGCATGACCCAAAATTCATAATGACCCTCATGAGTTCTAAATGCCGTTTTTGGAATGTCTTCAATCTTCATTCTGATTTGATGATATCCCGAACGAAGATCCAACTTGGTGAAGTAAATTGACCATGCAATTCATCCAGTAATTCATCAATGACAGGAATGGGAAACTTATCTTTAATAGTGAGCTTGTTGAGCTCCCTATAATCCGGACACATGCACCATGATCCATCCTTCTTGTGCACCAATTCTACTAGAGAAAAGAAAGAACTTTGACTGGGTTGAATTATACCAGCCTCTAGCATTTCTGCAACCATACGTTCAATTTCACTCTTTTGGGCATATGGATATCTGTACGGCCTGATGTTTGGAGGAATACTTCCTGGAATTAGATGAATAGCATGATCATGATCACGAATAAGTGAGAGACATTTGGGAGTCTCAAATACCTTGGAATGATTGTCCAATACATTTTGGATATCTAGATAAATAGATGATTTCAATGTGGAAACATCTAGCAAACATAATTGTGCAATTACACCTCTTTGTTCCTTTTTTAGAAGCTTTGTCATACAGTTAGAGTTGATTATCTTTCCCAGTTTCCCTGTAATACCCCTTAATTCAACTTCCTTTCCTTCCGCAAAAAATTTCATGAAAAGTTCTTGAAAATGAAAAGCTATTGTACCCAAGGATTGTAGCCATTGGACTCCTAGTACAACATCAGCACCTCCTATTGGAGTGGAAAGCATTGGTCTAATCAATACATATTCTCCCATGGATAGCTTGATATTATGGCACTTTCCAGAGAAATTTATTGTTCCTCCATTTGCAACCATCACTTGACACTCTGGTGTTGGATAGAAGAAGCAATTCAATTCTTTTGCTACCTTACAATGAATAAAATTGTGGGTACTTCCTGAATCAATCAACACTATTACATTTTTCTTCTTGATTTGTCCTTCTATCTTGATGGTTTGAGGAGTGGTAATTGCCGCCAATGCATTACAAGATATGGTCAGATTCATTTCTTCTTTATCTAGTCTTTGTTCCTGCAGTATATCCTCTTCTTTTGACCTTTCTTGCTCCTTTTCTTCTTCCTCTTCACAATCTATGTAGAATAATTTCTTCTTAGCACACTCATGAACTTTAGTGTATTTGCTATCACAACTGTAACAAAGCCCTTTTTCTCTTTTTTCTTCCAATTGTTGTGGTGTTAACCTTATAGGTTGTGGAAGACTAGGGGCAACAACACTTCCATCTTTATAGTTGTGAGTGGTATTATCCCTGGTTGCCATAATTTTGCTTTCCATTTTTCTTGCTAACCTGAATTCCTTTAATGAATCAGGTTCCCAAAGGCGAACATCATGTTGGATATTATCCTTTAAAGACCCTATGAACACATCAATCCTATGCTCCTCTGGAATATTTTTTACCCTTATGTTCACTTTTTGGAACTCCTCAATGTGCTCCATTATTGAACCCTTTTGTTTAAGACTTATCAATTCGCTAAAAAAAGTGTTGCGTTTTGTATCCTCATAATGTGTTGTCAATTCTTCCGTAAAAATTGTCCAAGTGATAATTTGTTTGCGAGAGCAAAGCCATTGATACCATACAAACTAATTTGGTTCCAAATATAAAGTTGCAATACATACCTTTTGTGTGTTTTAAACATTATTGAGATCGAAAAATTGCTCCATATGTAATATCCATGTTGCGGGATCCTTGCCATCAAACTTCCTCATATCGATTTTTGGAATATGGTGGTTCTTCGATCCAACATTAGAGTCTATGGAATCATGATTAACATTTCTTTTGTTTGCATCATGAGTTCCCTTTACAACCTTTTCACCATTAGTAAGTATTTCTTGTAGAAAATTTGTCAAATCTGCCATGTCTATCTTCAAATCTGCCATGTCTCTCTTCAAATTTCTCTTCAAATCTATCTTCAAATCGTCCATCTTAGCTTCCATGCCCTTTATCTTAGATTCCATGCCATTTATCTTAGCTTCTGTTAGCTTTTGTGAGCGTGACATTTGTTGCACTTGTTCTTGTAATTTTGATATATCATGTAGCATTTATTCCTCTTCTTCATGAGTCATGCTAGAGCTTTCAGGTTCCTTACTAGGTATTTGCATTTTCTTTCCTCAGGGCATTAGTTATCGATAATAATGCTCTACTATGCCCTTTAAATTCCTTCAAAATAAATTTTCAAACCAATCTTAAGCAAAAATTTAAAAGAATCTACACACCTTTTTCACTTTGTAGGAGCTCGATATTGCCTCTGATGTATCTCTGTACTTTCAGATCATCCAGTTTTGAAATTGTGCCCTGCAGTAGCTCTCTGTGTCCTCTTTCTAATGCCACCAATCTGATACAAATTGGATTCTCCAAGGAAGAGTTATACAAAATCTCCCACAGTAACCTGATTATAGACTAGTTCAGTAGAGCGAACTTGTACGACATGCCACGAGTCACTGTTTCAATCTTTGGCTCTGAAAAATATATACAAGAAACTACAGTGCGTCCTCTTTCTGTACCTTCTTACGAAATTTCAATCAGATGCTCAGAGAGAAAGTTATGACGATTTTCCCCAGGTCACCTGTTTGGAATGAAATTCAGGAGTCTGCAAGAAGACCAACTTCCTCAGATCATATCTCTGCAAATATAGCGAGAACAGCTCTGAAATTCGGACTCGAGATTCAGTGCGATTTCTTCTCAAATGATCTTTTTTTTTTAGCTTCTGAAACATCGCAAAAAAAAAGTTATAGCGAAAATGTCACGATGACCTGTTTGGAGCAGCGAAACCATAGAATCCAAAACTCTGATACCAAATGTTATGAAACCAGTTCAAGAAAAGATAGAAAAGATAGATTAACGCCTTAGAATTCAGCCTCTTCGAGGGGGCAACCTCCTTTACATTACATAAATGAACAATTCTTGGTTGATTCAAATGACAAAACCTCCTTTCTATATATACGAGTCTAAGGAGTCACAATATAACGCAGTCGACCTAACAATAATAATATAAAGCCACAAAAATAACAATAGAGGGATTCTATGGGGCATAGTAATAACAATATGGGGATAATAGGGGCACAACAATATTAATAAGGGATGAAACTACAATATTAATGGGGTAATCACTAGTATTATAGGGACCCAACAGACTTCCTTCACGAACTCCAATAACCCTATCTTTTTCAATACTAGAGTTCTTTCCCCAAACCAAAACTTTTCCATCAACAAAAGCAATCCTTTCCCCTTTATCTTCTAAACAAGAAATAGTAAGTAAATTCTTTTTCAAACCTGGAACATAGAGAATGTTGCTGAGATGCAACTTTGATCCATTATCCAGCTTCAATGATGTAGATCTCATGACTCTAACAACATAGCTTTTGTTGTCACCCAATTCCACTACATGAGAGGATGACTCCTTTGAT
Source organism: Pinus taeda (assembly GCA_000404065.3). Taxonomy (NCBI): domain Eukaryota; kingdom Viridiplantae; phylum Streptophyta; class Pinopsida; order Pinales; family Pinaceae; genus Pinus; species Pinus taeda. Next base: position 141,949 of record APFE031705630.1, read on the forward strand.
AGTATGTGAAGTTGCTTTCTTTCACTTGTTATGTGTCTTGATGCTCCACTATCAATGATCCATGCATTGTCATCGGTAAGAGAATCTGTAAGAGCAGCCAAGAATCTTGGACTCTCGACCTTGTTGAGTAAGTAATAGATGATGTTCTTGATCCATCTTCCAGAATTGTTGTAACCCAATCTTATGTAGTTCACCATAGAGGGAGAATCCATGCCAATGAAGTGATCTTCGACTTCTATTGACCTTAGCTCCAAAACCATATTGGAAAATCAAAGATATTATATTAGGGTTTGATTCTCCTTTCTTGATAATTACTTGTGAGTATGTTGGCTTCTTTTAATTCTTTATTATCTTATCTTTCATCAAGCAATTATACATGTATGAAGATCACAAAACAAGAGACATAAGATATAGGCACATGCCAGGACAAAACCCCCCTTGAGGGGAAAACAAAGTCAAGACAATTATTCCTTTCAATAGTATTCTTTGAGACTCTTTTACCCTAGACCAAGACTAGATTTTCCCTCCACACCATGTCAACCTCCCAGATCTTCGACCCCTTCCAGCAACTTTGACCCCTTCCAGGAGCTTTGACTATGCAACAACTTCCAGCAACAACGAAATCTTAGGAGACTTCGATCTCTCAACCCAAACCACGAAACAAAGAGAGGCATCAAAAGTTCGATTTTCTTATTCTCTAAAGACTTCCCCAAACTCGCACTTCTTTCGTCCTCCGGGAAACAAACTTCACACTTCTCCATCTCTTCTTGAGATATCGAACTTGCTTGAAAAAGAGATGCCCAAATGACTTTGACCTCCTCCAATATATAGCCTTCTAGTGGGTCGAATGGGGTTCCTTAGGCCGACTTGATCTCCCTTAGGCTAACATGATGTGGAGGGTACATAATTCATATTTGACTTGATACAAAACCTTTTTACATGGCTTGAAAGCCCAAGAAGGGTCTCTTCGAATATACAATGACTCTATAAACTCAATATTAATCTGAGGAGTCCAAAATGGGGACTTTGACTAATATAATGACGACTCAAGCATGAAACCCATGCTTTAATAAGTCATTGTTACAATAATAAATATTCTTTTCTTTATTCTTTTGACAAGTACATTATTGAAGACCGAGCATAGTTACATTTTTTAACAACACCAACCTGCAAAACGCTACAACCTTCACTCGTTCTCTAGCATCCACTGGAAGGGAGCTCCAACCCCCTGATCTCATTTACCGGCAGCCACCGAAAGGGAGCTCCAACCACCTGATTTCATTTACCGGCACTCACCGGAAGGGAGCTCCAACCCCCTGATCAGATTCACTTTCTACCATTGGACATAAGCTTTGATTTCCACATTGAAGGCTCCAACCCTCAACAGCTTTGTGGATCATATTTCATAATATTTCATACTGGATCCACCTTACCCAAAACATCAAACCTATAGGCCATTTTTCATCATATTTTCAAGTTGGACCCACTACCATCATTTAAGCCCAATACCAAATAACAATTTTGAAATCAATCATTGTATCAAATCACTTAATCACTAAACCAATCAGATCACTGAATATCTACCATTTCTTACAACTGAATCAAACCAAACCATAACAAATATAAACCATCAGATACATCAATATACCAAGCCAAGCACTGTTACCCATCACAAAATCCAGCCGCTGCTACTGCAAAACCCTGATCAACCATATGTCAAAATATATGCACTACTATTCTAAGTCATACCCACGCATTTACATGCTTATCCTTAAGAGGACCTGTGTATAGATCTCAAAATACTAAAAAACTGAGTCTAAATCACTATCACATTGAATCACATACTGAACTCGTCACAGATCACTGAACCAGATACAGATCATCACACACTAGCATCATCTCTAGTCAATGTATCATTGAGTAAACAAGTCAACCCAACCAGCGCTATCAAACATAAATTATCATAAGAGAGATTTCATCGACAGACAATAGAAAACATAACAAAACTGATCAGGCATCATTAACAGCTCACACTGCAAAACCCTAGAAGATGTGCACGACTCTTATAAAGTATATCTGCGTATGTACGCGCTTATCATTCACCACACCTGGGTACACATTTGTCCATACTACAAAATAAATATGCGACTACCAAGTAGAAGATCCGCATATGTATGCGAATTCTCAGTGTCAAACCCGCATACAGATTTGTAATCACTGAGACATACCTTCACTGCAACACATCCGCCAAACCCAAATATCAACATGCAAATTGTTACAAACACACATCATAATGTTGAAAATAGTAATAAGAAATGTTAAAAATAGCATCTAGAAATTCCAATTTAATTTGTCATTGAATTAAATTGTAATTTTTTCTCATAGCAACTTGTAATAGTTAATTAAGTTTAATTAACTTAATTACCTTAGGAATTTCGAGTTGGAAGTCTTTTAGAAGTCATGTAAGTGTTCTCCCTAAACTTTAGGGGTCCAGTATGAGTTTAGATTGAGATGTAATTAGATAACTCAGTTTGACTGAGTTATAGTCATTTAAACTAGTTCTAAATGTTGGAAGAACTAGTAAAGGTCTAGTAGTGAGTTGGTGCATCCTCAGTGCTACTCCAGCTAACTAAAGATTCCCTCATGAGAAACCCATGCATGTCAGTTCAAAAAAGACTCGGTTGAGACTAGAGTGTAGGGACGGTGGACTATTAGTTGTATAATTTTCTGAGTTGTACAGATGGTGCATGGAATCAGAGAAGGACCTAAGTTTGTATTGCGCAGTTATGGAAGAAGGATTTCCTCATTAAATAGAGGCTAATTCCTCTAGGAATTGGGCGAGGAAGTAGGGGCTTGGAGAGCAGCAGAATAGGCTAAGGTTTGGTTTGGGCTAGCTTGTGAGCAGAGAATTGATCATACTTGGGCAAGAATTGTTCTAGTGAGAACAAGCTTTGTATTTTCTTCTCAGATCTTCTCATTAATGCAATATAGATAGTTGGAGTTTTGAGCAGTGGCTTTTCCTAGAGAAGTATTGTGTTATGTGCCATTGATTTTTCTTCTTCTTATTCATATTGTTTTCATCGATTTATTAGTTTCCGCTGGTTGAAAGTAGAAGTAGATTCTTGTCTCTTGTTTTAGTAGATTATATGAGCTTGTGAATCTACAGAAAAATCTACATGGTATCAGAGTTAGATTTGTAGAAATTTTCTACATGATATCGGAGTTGAAGACAAAATAGAAGAGAAGAATTCGAATTTGTCCTCACAGATTTATGGAGCTCTAGTTCAAGGCAGATTCAGAAGACCCTATGTGCAGACTTCTTAACAGAGCTAGAACGTTGTTAGTGAGCAAATTGAGGAGAAGGAATTTTTTTTTTGGGCGATGAGTTTGCAGAGAAAATCTAAAATATTTTGTTGAAAATTTTCAAACACAAATAGCAGATCTAGATGCCTTGGAAAAAAATACCTAAATTCAAAAGAAAAATCGTCTGAATCGGAGTTTGGATGAGGGAGATATTGCCGATTTGAAATTCTCACTTTTTCTAGAAAATTTTGTACGATGAGACAAATGAAACATATTGGTGTGCGAGCCAAGAACCTGTATGCTCTTAAGGTACAAGATGCATGCAAAGACTTAAGGAGCAAGGCAAAGGTTAGATACTTGGTGGTTGAGAGAGGGCATAAATTATCTCTCAACATGCAGCTTCAAAAGCAGCCTCAAAAAGTTGTCGAGCAGCCACAATTGGAGAAGTGGAGAGGAGACCAAATGGAGGCATCCACTCATGCACACACCTCCAATAGGGGGAAATTTCGAGCCAAATGGGCAGAGGGAGCACATGTAGCCATACCTCTAGGTGAGAGGTGGGGTGATGTGAAGTGATAGTTCCAAGAGGGAAGAAATTAAGCAGGTTCCATTGAGAGGTTTCTATTTTTTGGACCATACCTTGCTACGAGAGCCCAAAGTACATAGTAGCGGGATGGACCAGTAGCGGTTGATGCAGTTAGAGATCATAATGATAGAGGCTAGAGAAGTCAAATATTGGAGAACAAAGAGCAAAGTTGAAAAAAGTGTAGAAAGACTGAGTCAGCAAAAGCGCAGAGTTTTCAGTCGAAAAAGGCAGAACTAGCAGCGGTCAGAGACTTTGATGACAAATGCATTATATTGATTCAGGTTGGATGCTTTTTCAATTTCAAAAGTTGTTGTAGCAAACAACACTAGAGAGAAGTGTTGCATGCAGAACATTCCAAAGGTTCAGGATCAGGATAGAGTTGAATTCCTTTTTTGTTGAGGAGTATTGAAAATAGCAACAAAAAATGTTAAAAATAACATCTAGAAATTCCAAATTAATTTGTCCTTGAATTAAATTGTAATTCTTTTCTCATAACAACTTGTAATAGTTAATTAAACTAAACTTAATTAGCTTAGGAATTTCGAGTTGGAAGTCTTTTGGAAGTCATGTAAGTGTTCTCCCTAAATTTTAGGGGTCTAGTATGAGTTTAGATTGAGTTGTAATTAGATAACTCAGTTTGACTGAGTTATAGTTAGTAAAATAGTTCTAACTGTTGGAGAAACTAGTAGAGGTCTAGTAGTGAGTTGGTGCATTGGTGCATCCTCAGTGCTACTCCATCTAACTGAAGATTCCTTCATGAAAAACTCATGCATGTCAATTCAGAGAAAGACCCAATTGAGACTAGAGTGCAGGGACAGTGTACTATCAGTTGTATAATTTTTTGAGTTGTACAGATGGTGCATGCAATCAAAGAAGGACCTAAGCTTGGATTGCACAGTTATGGAAGAAGGATTTCCTCATTAAATAGAGGCTAATTCCTCTAGGAATTGGGCAAGGAAGTAGCGGCTGGGAGATCAACAGAATAGGCTAAGGTTTGGCTTGAGCTAGCTTTTGAGCAGAGATTTGATCATATTTGGGCAGGGATTGTTCTAGTGAGAACAAGCTTTGAATTTTCTTCTCAGATCTTCTGATTAATGCAATATAGATAGTCGGGGTTTTGAGCAATGGCTTTCCCTGGAGAAATATTGTGTTATGTGCCATTGATTTGCCTTCTTCTTATTCATATTGTTTTCATCGATCTATTGGCTTCTGCTGGTTGAAAGTAGAAGTAGATTCTTGTCTCTTATTTTAGTAGATTACATGAGCTTGTGAATCTACAGGAAAATCTACACATAATATGATCATCACAGATCTATCAAACCATAAACAAATTATTAAATATGGTGGTCATTTCAAATCTATTAGATCTGATTCATCTCCGTGGTCCCTAGTGTACTCCTATTTCAAATTAAGTCATTCATAAATAATCCATTACATGCACAATCTAACACTTAATCTCCATCTCCTTACATTAGGGGAATTTTGAGGTCTAAAATGGGTCTCCTAAGAAAAATGTACAACCAAAATAAACTTTATAAGAACCAATAAGATTCAAGATGATGATGTCAACCATGGGAGATGATTCACCACTTTTGGAATAAAAATGTAAAAATATTAAAAAATAATAAAATAATAAAACTACTTTTTCAACTCATATTTTCAACTTATCTCCCTAAGGTTTTACTCAAATTTCAAGCAAGTACTCGTTGGATGCAAAACTTAATTCCTCATCCAAGGAGTACCCATGTTGCATACTTTTGATGGACACTACTACACGAAAAATGAGACACACATGAAAAAACATGACTGCAATCACATTTTTTCATGTATTTCTCATTTTTCGTGTAGTAGGGTCCATAAAAAGTATGCAACATGGGTACTCTTTGGATGAGGAATCAAATTCTGCATCCAACGAGTGTTTCCGCTCGAAATTTGAGTAAACCCATAAGGAGATAAGTTGAAAATATTGGTTGAAAAATTAGTTTTTTCTTTTTTCCCTATAAAATTTGATGATGTAATCTAATCTTATTTTATTATTTCCACTATTATTTTATAATTTCCTTAGGAGGCCCATTTTAGACCTCAAAATTCCCCTAATGTATAGTATAATGCTTAGCCAATACCTTAGGTCAATCCCCTAGTAATGCTAATGGTATTCTTTGCTGGGATCAAATATTCGTTGTCGCGCTCAATACCATGGACCAATACCATGGTAAAGACCCCGGGCATTCATAATACCATGGTGTGGAAACTATACGCAACTTCTCTTCATGATACATGCGTATGTATGTGCTTTTTCTTCACGGTACCCACATATACTTTCCTAAGCTTCACTTTTATCATCTTTCTGTCTCTGAATTGATATTCCTTTATTCATTTCACCTGTAGCATTTGCATAACCATCATATTGACATATTTATAAAATAGGTTGCCATCAAGGACAACACAGTAGTCATAACGCCAACATAAAGGGAGAATAAGAAGAAATAAAAAGATTGGAAAAATTGAGTAACTCTACGCTCCCTACATTTGGAAAATCTTATGTAGATAATGTGCATATAAAGTAACTCCAAAGTATGTAAGCGTTTTAATAAGCAAAAAGGGGAAATGGATAGAGTTGATTAAAAATATTAATCCTACTATGGTTTAACCTCATTTAAAAAAGAGGGTGGTGAATGAAAATAAAATATAATAATTTAAATTAAAGAAATTTAGTTTCATGAGAGAACCTCCATGTGGCAAGAGCTAACACAAGGATCTCTATCTAAGAATCAATTTGAGATAAACTAGGGTGTAGTTGGGGAAACAAATATGAGACCTATTAGTTGACTACAGCGATGAACAAAAAATAAGGAATATAAAAGAGGGATCAAGAGACAACTTGGAGAAGAAATAAGGAGTCATGTTGGGGTGAGGGAAAATATTATTTTTTAATAAGCATTTAAGTAATTAATTTAGGAGAGCATTGGTGAGAGATTAAAAAATGGATAGGTGACTAATAAAACTTTTAGATTAATAAAATAATTATTTTTGCATGAAGTGACAAGTGTCACCTATAAAGTCTCCTATAAAATGAGCAAGCTATGGGAGACGATCACTTTTTGCCCTATTGTTGGATGAGTTACATAATGCTATTTTGAGTGACTATCAAGTCTATAGTGATTTTGGTGTGGTGGAGGCCATTTGAGAGGGAACTCTTGAGCCAATAGTGCTCTCCTCCATCTGCTATTATTCTTCCTCTACTTTACAACCCCATTGTAGCTTGGGGTTCTGTGGGGAAGAAGAGCATCGAAGAAGTTGGGAGGTCGACTGGTAAGTTAGCGACAGGACGCAACATCCTTCACACGTGTACATGGACAACAACAAGGAAGCGCAAGAAGCAACAAAGTCGAGATCAAATCTCCACCCTTGGTGAATGGTACCTCATGTTTCTATAAATTGCTATTACATGTTTATTGTTGTACATAATTATCAGAATGTAAAATTAAAGGATATGATGTTGAGCTGTAATTTTGAACTATGGATGAATGATTCTAAAAGAAATATTTATATTGTATCTTTGCTTGTATTATAGTAACTTAGATCTTTGCCTCTTATTTCATTGATAAAAGTGTGAGTATGATTTCCTGCATCCAATAACTTGTTTGTATGATCTATGTTTGGTTGTTCTTCAAAAAATAAAATAAAATTATTAGTACATTTAATTGAATTTAGTGTCATAGGGATGGTCCCTACACTTGGTATCAAAGTCTAGGTTCAACCTCTAGGACCTATGGACCCTTGAAGTTGAACATTTTCTTTACCCCTCTTATTATTTTAGTTTAGTGAAGTGAACATTGTCTCTCATTCTTGGATTTCATCTATTTCTTCCATAATGAAATGGGGTGCATAATCTTTCTCACCATCCCTTCCATAGAATTGATAATTAAGCTATAAAAGAAAATTATATTGATATTTTATAATAAATGATAAGAAATCATTTTTCATTTATAGTTTGTCAAACCTTGTTTAATGGCATTGTATCCAAAACAACAACAATTACGGTAATAATAAAACAATTGTATGTCTCGATGCCTTTAGGAACCTATTGCAAATTTGTGTGAGCATAGGTGGATCAAGCATATTCCTTTTGACAAGCTTCTACTCGTGTATACCCCATAATTATTCGCCACACACCCTAGAGAGGCCAACTATGGGTTGAAAAACTATAATAATCTCATTTAACAAAGCCAGATATATATGAGGAAGTTTTTGCAAATGATTGACCTCATGATAAGGAGTGATTCACATCAGAAGAAAATACTAGCTTATGTAAATTGTGACAAGTCCTACCACTTTCAAGATAGTTTCCCTCTTAATCACATATAACTCTATAAATCAATTTTGACAGGGTAAAATATAGTTAACTAGAATCTATGCTTTTGATTTGTCATTTTCTTAAGTGCCAATGATATATTGTCTAGTTGACTATTCCATCCACAATTGCTTCCTTTATGTCCTTAGACAAATTCTCAAGTCTCCTCTCGCAAGCCACCTCTAGTAGCAGAACCCCCATGCTGAATATGTCAGAGCTCAGAGTGGCCTTCCCAACATTCATGAGCTCTGACGCTCACACCACGTGAGCGTCTAAGGGTTCTCACTACGATCATGCAGTGAAGTGAGGCCAAAATCCCCTAGTCGCCCGTTGAGGTTGGAATCCAAAAGCACATTGCTCGACTTGATGTCCTTATGGATGGCCATTTTCTCTCATTCCTTGTGCAAATCACCTCATGCTTCGTTGGAGTCTTAAGAAAATTAGTATCGGTTAACTCTGACACATTTAACATCCTTCCCTATCTAAGGGTTAGTGATTAGTTATACTGTTTGACGAGATCCCTAATGTCGCAAGTTACAATTGTGACCTCTTCGAATTCAAACAAGTGCATCAACTTGAGGGATTTTATGAACCAAATCCCATACCAATACCCACTATGTGGTAGCTAGAAGTGAACTGGCAATTACAGGGTTGTCGGAGTATCAAATAATAAGGGGAGATATCGATTGGATTTAAAAATAAAGACAGAAAGGTAATAGATAAACCAACATCTCCAAGTCATCTGACAGCTCATTGAATTCTAGTAGCATGTTTTGTGTAATTGATAAATCAACAATAAATCTTGGAGCCTACCATAGACAGTTAAGCAGACACTTGTAGAAATGAGTGATGGACAAAGAGCATCTTGCAACTTGCATGAACCATGTTATCCTATGGGCCAACCATATGAAAATCGACCATGGTCCAACGTTGCATTGTGACACAGATTGTCTCAATTTGAAATTCAACCATGGTAAGCCATGGTCAACCATGTTTATTTTAGGGTTTATAATATTTATCTTAGCATTTATATTTATCCCTTGGGTATATTATTACCTTGGGTTAATAATTTGAATCTGTTGGGTTTATTAATCTAAGGGTTCATATTCCTAGGGCATAATATTATTCATAGGGTTTATAATCATGGTCAATCATGGTCCAATGTCACATTTTGAAAAATATTTTCTCAATATGAAAATTAATCCAGGTTGATGAGCACCAATATTGCAACAATAATTCTACAACTCCTAGGGCTACCAACTTTGCTTCATCAACCCGGAGTTCGTACAAACTTGGAGGTGACAGTACTGTATACACATTAGATGCAATGGTCTACTCTTGTCACTTTTCAACTAAGGCGATAGACCACTAGGGTTTTTCAAACCAGTCTTCTATTGACTTGAAGGAGTCTGATTACCAAATGGCAAAGGGAAAATTATTCTTAATGCAAGAAGGGAATGTTGCCTACTCTAGGAAATGAAAGCGCTGAATTGGAAGATGCTATAAAGTGACATGAAATCATCTAGCTAAGCATCTACACATTTTTCTTGAAAAGAGACCTATCTTAACCTTGTATATAACATCTAGTTATCTGGACTAACTAAGCATAGAATTTTATCTAAGAACTACTGTGATTGTTGCAAGCATGTGCTAACTTAGAAATTGCAGAAAAACCTTTTCAAATTTTTAGTTTTATGAATGCAAATGCTAATTTAACCAATTTGTTCTCTGGCATGGGAGACAGGTATGGGGGAAAAGGTCTGGAATATTTTCAAGGGTATGGAAGCCAAGTGGAGGCCTAACCTAAGCTCAAATGGCCATCTCTACTCAATTCGGGCTTAAAACAGGCTGCTATAGGGTTTCTTGTAGTACTACATGATGTCCTAGTTCTACTACAGGATGCCCTGTTTTACTACAAGAAATAGATCGAAAGCTTATAAGAAGGTAGGAAAGGTAGAATGAAGTGTGGGAAGGGTGTCTAATGGGGAAATAAGACATGGAGGAGGTGCACACTACCCAAGGCTCAGTCAGATTCTTCAAGATGGTTGGATTTTCTCAAGGAAGATGTCCACTTTGCTTATAAAAACAAGAATTCAAATTAGGGTTTGGTGGACTTTGGCAGCGTAGGTGGAGAAGACTTGCTTGAGGCGAATGATATGAGGTCTCCCTGTAGATTAGAAGCTCTTGCAACAACATACACTATTTTCTTCATTTATGCACAATTTCATTTATACATGGAAAGATGAGTTGAATGTAGGAAAAACAGAGTTATTAATAGCTAATGGCTAAGTTTATGAATGGAAGTGCTTCTAAACCATAGCAAACTCAAGAGACCAAAATGACAATTACAGATGCCTCTAAGAAATTTAGAGACAATGATCTATTCAACAAGAAACCCTAGGTTATGTAGTAATCAAACAATAAATCTGTTTTTGGGCTGTGTTAATGGAACCCTCAAACCATGATCTCATAAGGGAGATGAGGTAAAGGCCACTATCAGAAGATTTTCTAGAGTGTTTACTATCACTATGATACCACTGATATATCTATCCACAAATGGAAGCAAACTAAGTAATCATCCAAATACTTGCAGATTAAACAAAACCAAAATCACTTCAGCCGCTAACTATGAATGTAATATAAGCATACATGTACAGAAAGAGGAACCTCTGTTGCTAGGGTTGGGCCGTAACCCAAGAGCTTCAGCGCTCTGAGTCAACTTAGTGCTGGAACAAGGAAATGCTTTTCATTTTCATTAAAATATAAAAAACACATGAGAGTTATCAGTCACAATGTCTTAGCTCAAAAATGCCTCTTGGCTACAACAAAAAAATTCCAATCCTAATGAGACTCTAGGCCTTCTTATTTATACAACTAAAGCTACCAACAACTTCCTTAAATTTAGGTAGGCTTGGCTCCCAACTCGAGATAAACTTGTCATTAACTATCACTTGCTTGGCTGTCAATGACCTCAGTGGCTTGGTTTCTTGTAACTCCGAGCTGATGAGATCTAGTGGAGGAATCTTCGAGTGAGTGAGGAGTTAAGGACGGAGATCCAATCCACTAAAATCTCTCTTGCTTGTCTACTTCGAGTTCCTACACTTAAATTAGCCAAAATTGCTTCAAATCCTGCAATTAATGCACATTAGGCCACATGACATAACATCTCATCTTTACCCTTCTCACTAACCAAAATATAACAAAACATGTAAAGAAATGTGAGAAAAGTTTATGTAATAAGCTGGAGAGTGGCATTAAGGTCCATATAGTTTACCTATTAATGAGCCTCATCATCACCCCCTTACTGAAAGTGTTGCTCATCTTCTAAGCAACTTAATCTATGTTCATGTCTTTCATTCCTCTTGTGGCCTCTCTGACATTCCAGGCTTCTATTGATGTATTCTCCTCTTGTGGATAAAATCTTGCATGCTTCTCTATTTCCTCCCACTACTTTCTTTCTTCTTCTTCCTTTCTTCCTTCTAACATACCCAAGAGAAATGGTGGAATGAGTTTCAAGCCAATCCAGTTGATTTTGAGCCTCTACAGTGCCTTCTTATACAGTGGGGTCCTCTCTAGTGTATGCCTTATTCTTTCAAGGGAATGATACTCCCTCATCTTTAGGCTATATGGTAAGGTGCCCCATCTCCTTTGTCATGTCTGTTGGCTTTCATCCCCTAGCAATCTCAAAGTGTCCTCAAAATGAGTAACTGCTTTCTCTTGTGTAGCTAGGTATCTTGGTGCAAGCTGGGGATCATTGGCGATGAGTTTGTGGGTGCTAATGACAGCCATGGAATTGATCTGTTCTGCTCTGATATAAAGGGGCTCTTTTTCTTCTCTTTCCAACACTCCCTTTACTTCCTTAGCCCTGGCCTCCTCATGACTCATCCATGATGCCAAGGCCATTAGTTGCAAGTCCCCCGGCTTTGGATTGGGGTCCCACACATTCAAGTCTGTTAAGGCCAAGTTATGTAAGTAGAATTCAGATATCTTGGCCCTGTCCTCCAAGGTGCTTTGGTCACAGAGCTCGATGAACTGCCTATAGTCTTGGAAAGGCATAGTCCCTCGTTGTGTTACGGTCATTATCTGAAATTGCAGCCATTGCTCTTTTAGGTATAAGGCATATGATTTTGCTGGCATCCTGCACTAGAGTGCCTCCATAGAGAGGCTTGCCATAGTGGCCAACTAGCTCTCTTTTTCTTGTACCTGCCTCCTCAGCGATGTGTTCTTAGCCTCTAGTTGAGATTTCATCACTCTTTCCCTGTCTCTTATGTCACTCAACTCTCTGCCCATCTCTAGCAGCTTCTCTTCTATATGGCCCACGTCCTCTAGATTCTTTGATTTAGCAATTTGCATCCAGCAATGTATCCTTGCTCTCTCCCTTTCAAGCTCAAAGAATAGAGGGGTGGAAAATTTTTGTGGTATTACTCTGCCTCCCTTAATGAATTTGTAATAGGAGCTGAGATTGGGTTGTGGGCTAGGTTCCTGCAGCTCTTGGGATTCTCCCTTTACTTTCTTTGGAGTATTTGTCTCCCCCTGTACTTGTGTTGTTGCTTCCTTTCCTTTCCTTTCCTTTGTTCCTGTTATCCATCGTGCTGTTTTTTCTGTGTTTCCTGTAGTGTTGACAAATTTTCATGTAAGATTGTCTGTGTTTCTTGTAGTGCTGATAGATTTTCATGTAGGACTGTCTGTGTTTCTTGTAGGAGGCTTTTCCTTTTTTGAAAGGGGGTCAAACGTTCTTTGATTTTCTTTGTTGAGGTTGACTTGGTGATAGGCCTCCTAACATAGGTGATTGTTGACTTTGGGGAACCTGTTTTGATGTGCCATCTTCACCTTTTATTTCTGGGGAGACTAGTTTTTCTTGTCCTTTTAGTGAGTCTTCAATGATGATAGGAGTCTTGGTAGGTGTTTTTGGTCTCCCTTGTTTTATCCTAGTGCTCCTCCTTGTTTTCAAATATAGGGGAGTTCGCCTCTGCCTTTTTCCTGTTGACTTTATGGGTGTGCTTAGGGCAGTCAAGGTAGTAGCTGCCTCCTTCTCTGTGGGTTCATGAGACACTCTTGGGGATTCCTCCCCTTCCTTGATATGTGTTTTATGGCCTGTCTCATCCTTTTGTGCTTCTTCCCCGTTGTTCTTTTCTCCCTCTATTTTATTTGTCCCTACCTCCTCTTCTTCCTCTGGCTCTTCCTCTTCTTCTTCTTCAAGTTGTTCTTCCTCTTCTTCTAGTTCTTCTTCCTCTTCCTCACCACTAAAGGTTGGGTCTCTTTCATACTCAATTGCTTCAATCACATCTTCCCTGTCCATGTCTGTAAATGTGGACCATAGAATAGGGACTCTTAATTGGCTGAGGACATCTTCTAGTATGAGCTTGATTAGTCCATGATGTGCCAGTTGTTGATGCTTTCCTTCCTGTACCTTGATGCTCATGTCTATTATTGATTGCAACAAGATGTAGGGCACACTAAGTCTTCTATTAGGGCGTAACTCTTCTCCAAATCTCAGCTCATGGAGGAGTCTAAACTGGTAACCACAGACTATACTAAGCCTTCCCTCACAGGAAATATACTTGAGAATGTGATAGCTTACTTCATCCCAAGGATATGGAATGCTCTCCCTTCTAATCTCATTTTTGTCCTCAATTGGCTCATCATCTTCCAAGAAAAAGTTCTTCTTGGCATAAGTGTTGCTAGCTTTATCCTCTTTTCTCCATTGTAAACCTAAAGGAGGTGTAGTGATTCTGCTAATGCTTTCAGGGGTAATTGTTACTGACAATCCTCTCACCACAGAAGTGGCACTGACTCTAGCTTGAGGTGTGAGTGACATTGCAAATTCCCGTGCTACATCATCATCATATCCTCTAAGTAGCTCGAAGAATCCCAACCATTGATGCCTTCTAAATATCTCTACCACAGGGGGATGGACATGTATTCTAGATGTTCTTGTGGGCTCCCTTCTGTTGACACCTTTTGTCATTTTCTCTCTCTGTCAATCTGACTGTAAGTAGTTTGGTGACTTTAGCTTAAGAGCTTTCCCAAGTGACAAAGGGTATAGAGTTTAGGAGGGTGATGACTACAATTCTACCTTCATCCCCACATAATTTCTCGACACAATTCTGTCTATCTCTATGCACATTGTAATTGCTAGAAAAAAATGAAAAATGCTTTTCCTATTCTCTTTTCTAGCTATCAAGTCAAAGCACAAAAAATATGGGCAACCTACCATTCACTATAATGCCCTTTTTGAAGAGAATTCTTGAATAGTTGGGCCCTAGGCACCCCCTTGTAGAGTTTTTGACAATTCCCACTATTTCCTATAGTTTTTTTGGGTTTCCTGTAGTGCTCACTGTAGGATAGCCGAGACTAGCTTTCATCTTCAATGGCTCCTCCAAGTGGTCCCAGTTCTCTAAATCTTGAAATGAACGATGTATGCATGAAAGTTAGGGAATTTTCCTATTTATGGTCGATTCCTTGGAGCGGTGTGTTGGCTGGTTGGGTACGTAATTTCTCCTTTTGGACCATTGGCCCACTATTAGTTATCATGCAACCCTTTCTCGTAATCATCAACCACTCCTGTACAACTTAAATTGACCACCTTTCCGACTTATTTCCTTTGATGTGACCTTGCCATATGCCTTGCTGACTAGAACTTAACTTTTCGTTTTCAGGCTAAAGGTGGCCAAGTTAACTAGCCACCTTCAGCTTATGAAACCAACTTTTTCATATTCTTACAATTTTATCATATTCGTACTTAGAAGAGAGTGTGGATGAGGTTCCATACCTGTGGCTTCCTTTGCTCGGTTGATGCATGTTGGAGGGTGGCTCTGTTGTGCTTCCTCTGGTTCAGGTACATCTTCTCTTTTGCTCTTGTTTTGTTGATTTCACCCCATTGATAGGTTGGTCTTCTTTGTTGTGATGTGCAGGTGCTAGCCTCTTCTGTTGTTGCTGAGCTTTGGATAGGTGCCATTGTGCCTACAAGGGTGTTGATACTCTTCCTTTGCATGGATGCTGAAGGAGGAGCTTGGAGACTGTTGTTGTTATAATATAGGTTGCTACAAGGTTTCCTCTAGTACTACAGGAAATCTTGTAGCTGCCTTTTTCTGAATTTTTTTGATTTTTTTCTTGGAGGAGGAATAGATGTTGTCGTAGGAGTGGAAGGGGTGGCAATGGGGAAGATGGAGTGGTAGGTGAGGTAGGCTAATAATGGTATGGCCCTTGGACTTTTCTTTGTTTTCCTTATTTTTTTCTAGATTTTTTTTTTATTTTTTATTTTTCTAAGTGGATTTCTTGATGGACACAGAGAGTGACATGGTCATGAAATGGCGTTGGTTGAGATGTGGTGAGGTTAATAGCCTCCTCTTTCAACACAAAATAGGCTTGCATTATTATTTCTCAACCGAGATTTCATTCCTGTAGATTTTCAGGACTTCCTATAGTACTACAGGAAACTTCTGTAGTAACTACAGGAAATCCTGTAGAAGTCAGAAAATTGTCTGCAAATTAGATTTTTTATGGTTGGAGATGAGTATGGATGCATGAGACATGGTGGTCATGGAAGATATGAAATTAATCAATGAATGTATTGAATTGATTTACAATGAGCAATGAAGCTGAATAAATAATACAAATGTATTTACAGAAATAGAAACAATAAGTTTCTACTAAGAAATAGAAACAAGAAGTTTCTTCTAAGAAACTGCTAATAAGATCACAGACGATCTTATCCAAATGAGCATTAAACACTAAAATAGCATTATTCTAATACCCTCCCTTAATGCTCAATCTATTTACAACACCTATAGACCCTCTGAATTTTACAAACTTATCAGGACCAAGGGGTTTGGTGAAGATGTTTGTTGGCTGCTCCGTTGTGGGAACATACAGCACTTAATAGATCCATTTTCAACAAGCTGTCGAATGTAGTGACAATGGGTTTCCACATGCTCTGTTCGTTCATGGAAGACTGGATTCTTGGCAAGTTTAATCACTCCTTGATTATCACAGAACAAGGGAGTAGGACCTGCCTGGGAAATATGCATATCCGCAAGCATACGTTGAAGCCAAATTGCCTCACAAGATGCCTTAACTGCTCCCCGATACTCTGCTTCTGTTGAGGAGAGAGCCACTGCCTGTTGCTTCCTACTAGTTCAGGTGACAGCACCAGATCCCAGACTAAACACATACCCAGCTGTAGATTTACGATCATCAACCGAACCGCCCCAATCAGAATTTGTGTAACCACTGAGAGTGGGATCGGAACTCCGAGTGTACAGAAGTCCATAATCAAGAGTGCCACGCACATAATGCAGCACACGCTTTGCTACTATCCAATGATCAGCCTTAGGCGCTGACATGAAGCATGAAATGTAGCTCACTGCAAAACTGATGTCAGGTCTAGTGGCAGTAAGGTAGATGAGGCTGCCCACTAATTACCTGAATAAAGTTTCATCCACAAGTGGTGAGGATCACTGAGCTGAAAGTTTGAGCCCTGGTTCCATAGGAGTCATGGCAGGTTTGCAATCCTACATTCTGAACCTGTCCACAAGATTTCTTGCATACTTGGACTGAGAGAGAAAGATGTTGTTCTCAGTCTGCCAGACTTCAAACCCCAAACAGTAATGAAGAAGTCCTAAATCTGTCATATCAAAAGTGTTAGTACAAATGTTGTTTGATCCGATGGATCAAATGTGCTGAGCTGCCAGTAATGATAAGGTCATCCACATAGACAACCAAAAACAGAATATCATCACCAGTATGCTTGATATACAGGTTTGCATCAGATGGACTCCGCTGAAAGCCATGATCTGTTAGGTACTGATCAATTTTCATGTACCAAGCTCGACAAGCTTGTTTTAGACCATAGAGTGCTTTGACTAATCTACAGACTTTCTGTTCTTGACCGACAACCTTGAATCCTGGAGGCTGCATCATGTAGACTTCTTCCTGTAAGTCACCATTCAGAAAAGCACTCTTTACATCCATCTGATGGACTTTCCAATTGAATTGAGCTGCTAAGGCAAGGACAAGCCGTATGGTACTCATCTTGGCTATAGGAGCAAAGGTCTCCTCATAGTCGATGCCTTCCTTCTGTGAGAACCCTCGAGCAACAAGGTGAGCTTTATACTTGTCTAAGGCTCCGTCAGCTTTGTATTTCACTTTATACATCCATTTGCAACTAATGGGCTTTTTTTCTGCAAGAAGATCAGAAAGGGTCCAAGTGTGATTCTTTTGAAGACTCTGGAATTCAGCGTCCATAGCATGTTCCCACTCAGGTGTACCCTTAGCCTCTGAATAGGTTTGAGGCTCAAAAATACTGTGTAGGTTAGCCATAAGAGCAAAATTTACTGTAGACTGTTGTTTGCTCTTATTTTTGGAAGTTCTACCTTCAAGGAGCTCATTATCCCGGAGATCACCAATAGTTTTAGCCCACCATTTAAGCCGAAGAGTAGAGGAACCAATATCAGGAGGAGGTGGAGGAGGCTCAGGAGCAATAGGAGCAGCAAGAAGAGGGTTATTTTCCGGAGGAAGCTCAGGTAGTGCATCATCAAATACTGATGCTGCATCATCCCTCCCATCAGGTGGACCTACCGGAGGAAGAACACTATGAGGCTGATCCTCAGAAGGAGGAGACTGAAAGAATCCTCTGTCTTCATCAAATACTACGTCCCGACTGAAGCTAAGACGACTAGTGGCTCTATCTATCAGCCTATAGGCCTTGTGATGATCACTGTACCCTGTCATCATGAGTTTCTAGCTTTTGGAATCCAACTTAAAGCGCTTAGCAGCTGGAATCCAAACATATGCAACCGAGCCAAATACTTTGAGGTGACTGATCTTGGGCTTATGGCCAGACCAAACCTCTTCAGGAGTCTTCCCCTTAACAGCCTGAGTAGGTGATCGGTTAAGAAGATAAATAGCAGTAAACACTGCTTCAACCCAGAATTTGTTCAGAACACTCCTGTGTTGTAACATGGAACGAGCCATTTCAACAACCGTACGGTTGCGATGTTTGACAACACTGTTCTGCTGAGGAGTGTAGGGTGTAGTTAATTGGCGTTTGATGCCATGAGTGTCATAGAAGAACAAAATTCCCCCTTCCCCCCCCCCACCCCGTTATCTGTCCTAAGAGTTACGATATTACAACTAGACTCTTTTTCAACTAAGGACTTAAACTTCTGAAAGATACTAAATACATCAGATTTATGTTTTAGAAAATACACCCACATCTTTCTACTAAAATCATCTACAATAAGAAAAAAATATTTGCAACCAGTAATAGAAGATGTATTCATAGGACCACAAATATTAGCATGAATTAACAGAAATACCTTAGATGCACGCCAAGATTCTCCATCCTTGAATGAAGACTGATGTTGCTTGCCAGTTTGACAGGTGCCGCATACTCCCAACTGCTGAGTCTGAATATCAGGTAACCCTAACACAAGTCCCTCCCGAGAGAGCTGAGAGAGATACTGCATGTTTAAATGCCCATATCGCTGATGCCACAGAGTGCTAATGGGAGAAACACGAGCTGCTAGAGCCACTTTTGGAGAATCACCAGTGTCAAGAAGCCTGTATAGACCATGATCCTCTAGACCAACAATGACCGTAAGACGTGTCTCCTTGTCAATAATGGAGCACTTGTGCGCACTAAACACTACATCAAGCTGAGGAGAGTTCCTCATAATCTGGCTGACAGATAGCAGATTAATTTCCATACCAAGAACATAGTACACAATCAAAAAGATGAGTGTGCGCCCACCAGACTGGATCTGAACTGTACCTCTCCCAACCACTGTGTACTCTTCACCTCCGCTGAATACCACGGAATCACTGAAAGGTGAGAAGTGAATAAACCAGTCACGCATGTGAGAAAAATGACGTGATGCACCAGAACCAGGCAGATGATGGGGCATAATCTGAGGACCTCTTAGCCATGAAGGCGTAAAAAACAAATTCCTTCTGCTCAAAATGTTCTGCAACATTTGCTTGCTGATAAGACCTTCCCTGCGTCTTCTGTTCTGAAGCAATCTTCTGTCGGCAATCTTTCTTCATGTGGCCAAACTTGTGACAGTAATTACACTGCACATTTATCTTCTTAGCGGGATCGAAAGGCTGAGAAGAACCTTTCTACTGAAAGGACTGATATTTGGCAGAAAAAGCATTTTCTGAGGAGGCTGATGAAGTACTACAACCAAACTGTTGTTTCCAACGATCCTACTGCATGAGTTTGGTGCATATTGGTGGAGGTAATGTTGAGTGTTTCTATGAAGTGCTCATAAGGTTTTGGTAGACTATTCAGAGTGATGAATACCATAACTTCTTCCTCCATGGTCCGACCAATGGCTTCGAGCTCATCTCGAATGTCTTTAATCTTGTTAAGATGTTCCTATAAAGACATATGTTCTTCCATCATGATGGAGAACAACTGATTTTTGAGAAAAAAAAGCTCTACTCTTGTCTGTTGTCTCATGCAATTCCTTCAAATGTTGCCAGATTTCGGCAGATGTCTTGTCAGAAGGAATCTGCGGTAACTGATCATCAATCACAGAGAGTTTGAGAAGCATAACGGCCTCTCGATTTCGATCATCAAACTTATCTTGATCAGCGCCAACCGTACCAAGTCTGAGCTCTTTGCCCAAAACAAGCTAGTCAAGACGCCTATATTCAAAAATGGTCAACATTCTCTGTTTCCAGATGTTATAATTGGTGCCATTAAAGAGTTGACTGTCTTCCAACATTAGATTGGTTAGCGAGGCCATCGACACATTTCCCAAGACACAGAAAACAACAAAGGAGTCCAACACGGATTTTAATGTAGATGCCGGCTAATCCAGGAAAAAAAACTGACAGGCGCTGATGCAAATAGAACGAGAAATTGTTCTGAGAAGCTTAAGCAGGGAGACATGTGGAGAATATTTTTGTATCCAGAAACTAACGTGTATGCAACAAATCTATGTCTTCTTGAAGAATAAAAAACATATATTGAGAAATTGATACAAGCAGGTTACCAACAATTCGTGGTCTCCATAATGACTTCTCTATGCAAAATACAAGTTATATAACATACCAGAATTTACGTTGACTGTCCCCAAAAAAAATGTACATGACCCACCAGGATAGTGAATATGAGCCCTCGTGTTATTACGTCCGGTTTCAGGATCTCTAGATTTGACGAGATTCGGTCCCCTTGAGAATGCTGCCACGATAAGTGACTGCTTGATGCTAAGCATTCGTGTTTTTCACCAATAGCCAATGCTGTGAAGAGAGGGTCTTCCAAAAGCTATTTTCGAGCAAAGCTACGGCATAACAGAAGTAGGCCCGGTGTTCCGCAATAAATCTAGCCTCCACAAAGACTCTTTCCCTGTGCTTCTGCAGAACAGTTGTCCGGAAAAAACACTGGAACAAAAAACTGATAGGAACAAAAACTGGAATAGTCCTTGTCGATTTGTTCCGGAACAAAAACTAGAACAAAAAAACTAGAAGTGTTCCGAACGGACTTCGTTCCAAGTTAACTGGGTTCGTGGCTTCTTGATTTGTCGAGGCTCCGGTGCTTCAGCCGAGGTCAAATACTGTTGCTTCGTCGGGAGTTTCGCTTGAGGCACCGACGATAGAAGCTTGCAGGACGCTTTCTAATCTCAGGGATTCGACTTCATGACCTTCAGCGACGAACAGTGAATGCGATGTCAGGTACATTTAACTAGATTCAACGTTCCCTGCCTACGCGAGATACCGTCTATATTTACTGAGGAGCCCTACTCATCCGTCAATTGCTGACGCAGCAGTCGTTCCTGTGAAGTGGCAATGATGTTGAACTTGTGCAAGAAAGGTCACTTGAATCGACCGAGAGACATGACTACGATGCGGTCGAGTTTCGAGCCTTGGTCTCTCAGGCCGAGCAATGGCCTCTTAGCCGATTTCAGAAGCGGGCGACGACTAAAATGTAGTTGAGAAGGGTGTCGAAAGGGTTGGCTTGCAAGAGCCCAATTCCCTTGTTATCTCCAATCCTTGTATCGCCCTTGGGAGGAGGAGATCTGAAGCGGTTGCTGCTTACTGAAGAAGCAGTCTCGGTCTTTACCGCGAAAAACCATCAGTTTCATGGTGATGATATTTGTGGTGTTTTCACCAACAGCCCACGCTCGTGGAACAGAATTGGGGTTGGACGCGGTCGCAGAGGGCGGCTTCGCTGATTTTAGATCCATCACTCCGTAAGTCTATAGTCACCACGAACAACATAAGAAATCCGCACAGTAAAAAAATTCCGAATAGCGTCCGGTCCAATGAAACCCTCACAAAACCACCGAAGAACAACTCAAACAGTGAGAAAGCATGTACTCAAATGAAACAATGGCATCTGCAATGATGCAACAAATTCAAAACCTAGAGAGAAAATTCGAAATGAAGCACAAAATTTTTCACACAAATGAAAAATTATTTCGAAAAAATACCCGTGCTCTAATACCATAATCAACGAATGTATTGAATTGATTTACAATGAGCAACGAAGCTCAATAAATAATACAGATGTATTTACAGAAATAGAAACAACAAGTTTCTACTAAGAAATAGAAACAACAAGTTTCTTCTAAGAAACTACTAATAAGATCATAGACGATCTTATCCAAATAAGCATTAAACACTAAAATAGCATTATTCTAATAGAAATTAATGAAGGAAAAATGGGGTTTTTCTTGGCTTGCTGCCCTCTAAACTTGGTGTCCTTTATTTCCTTGAAAACCTGCAAAAACCAAGAATTGTTATAAGTGGGCGGTTTGGGGTCCCTGCCATAACATTTTTGTGTGTGTTTTTTTTTAAAGACAACCAGGTCGCCTCAAAGGAGGTTTTCAACTTGATTCCCTGCCCTAGGTGCCTCAAGGAAGGTTTTCACCGAGAGATCTTTTATTTTTTCTTATTTTTTTTCTTTCACTCTTGGGCTACCTCAAGGAGGTTTTCAACCCAAAAGTGGGCCTTAGGTGCCCCATGGAGGTTTTCACCTAAGTCTCTTATTGTCTTTTACTTTTTTCATTTTTTTCAAAAATTCAACAGTCTTCAAGAATTCATTGAGGTGGAAGCCAAGATACCTCCAATCACCATCACTGCCTTACTGATACTACTGACGAACTCTTCCTTCGACAGAGGTTTTTAGTAGGCTTTCAATCTATACCCATTAAAAAGCAAGGGGATACCTCCTTCATCAATGGTTCTTATTTGAACAGCCCCATTGTCATGGTACTTTTCTATCACATATGGGCCTAGCCATCTGGTCATCAACTTGCCTCTGAAATCCTTGAACTTGGAGTCATACAGCAGAGCCCAATCACCTTCTTGAAACATTTTGTCTTTGATATTTTTGTCATGCCAAACCTTTCTTTGTACTTGAATCACCTCTATGTGTAGGAGGGACTGCATCCTAAATTCATCTAACCCATTGAGTTGGAGCAGCCTCTCTTGTTGTGCCCTTGTAACATCCAAATCCAACTGTGCTGCCATTCTTAAAGTGTTGTACTCAAACTGAATGAAGAGCAGAGGCTTCCTCCCATAGACCAAATCATAAGGGGTAAAGTCAGTGGTTGTATTCCAAGTTGTATTATAGGCCCAAGTGGCCTCCACTAGTCTGTCAGCGCAATCTTTCATGTTGCTGCTCACCACCTTTGTGAGAATGTTTTCCAATGCTCTGTTGGTAACCTCTACTTGTCCATTGGCCTGAGGGTGGTAAGGAGTTGATTTCATGTGCTTGATCTTATGTTGGCTTAACAGATTCTCAATCATGTGTGAGGTGAATTGAGTGCCCTGATCCGTGACTAGCTCTCTAGGGTACCCAAACATGTAAAACACATTCTACCTCAAGAACTCAACCACTTTCTCTTCTATGGCTACCTTGACAGCCTTGGTTTTAGCCCACTTTGTTAATTAATCAGTGCACACAATTATGTACTTTTTCTGTCCTAATGGTGGATCAATGGGGCCCAATGAAATCCACGCCCCACTTGTCGAATGGCTCAAAAGTCACTTGAGGTTGCAAAGGCATTTCATTCCTGGGAGTAGCTTTCCCCATTCTTTGGCACCAATGACATCGGTTGGTATATCTTCTTGCATCTTGGTGGAGAGTGGGCTAATAGTAGCCAGCTTGTAGTACCTTAAAGGTTGTCCTCTTGGCTATAAAGTGACCTCCACAAGGCCCATCATGACAGGCCAGAAGGATGTCAAAAACTTCCTCCTCCCTGACACATCTTCTCAGAATTTGATCTGGGCCTAGCTTGAAGAGATTGCCCCCAATCCAAGTGAATGGGGCACTTCTCCTTATAATTTTGCTCTTTTCCTTAGAGAACAGATTTGGAGGGAACTGTGCAGCTACTAAGTAGTTGGCTATGTCAACAAACCACAAAGAGAGAACTGAAATAGTGAATAAATGCTCATCTGGCAGCTGATCATCAACCATTCCTTCCTCACCTGCAGGCAAAGCCAATTTGGACAAAAAACCTACAACTACATTTTCTCTACCAGGCTTATCAATGATGGTTAGATGTAACTATTATAACAAAAGCAACCATCTAATAATTTGGGCATTCACATCAAACTTGTTCATCAAATATTTAATAGCAGCCTAGTCAGTATGTAAAAAGGTCAAGTAACCAGTGATGTAATGTCTAAATTTAACAAATGGGCAACAACTAGGAGCTCTTTTTTAGACGCAATATAGTTCAATTAGAGGAGAAGGAGAATATCGAGCCCCTAGTGGAGCGTGGGGGCCACACTTAGGGGAATTTCGGTCGACATGGAGAATATGCACGCCTTGGAGGGAAATTCAGTGGGAGGAAGTCGAGGTGGGCCCACATGAGTGCATTGGAGGCATCTTGACAAAAAGGAAGGGAAGGCACTCATTTGGTCATTCAATCATATATTCAGAATTTGTGTCTTTAACATAGCACGCTTAAGCTTAAGCCAAGTCTACAAGTGTTGTTTAGCACACGAGTGTCTCCAAGCGAAGATCTCAACCCTTTGCTTCGGTGGACTTTGCATGCCAACCCAAGGAGGGAGTTCCATCTTTTTTCTAGTTGTTCCAGCAGTGGGCTGCGAGTTTGTGGGGAGGAGACACAACCAGTAGCACAAGGACTATGCAGTGCTTAGAGGAGTCTCACTTGGGAGCTGAGTTGTGAAGGGAGTTTGGGCCTAAAGGTTTGAGGAGGATTGGGAGCTTGGAGTTTGTGACCATTTTTGGGAGAATTTGCAACAGGATAGACAGGTGGGCTGAATTTCGTAGCAATAGAGCCATAAAGACAAAAGAGGGTCGAATTTCCGAGGTCAACCATAGCCCAATTCCTTCGTGGGTTATTCTGGGTATTGGTTGAAGAGTCCGGGGTTAATATCCCAGAATTTTCTGAGCACTATAGGAGGCCATATCAACAGATCTTCTCACCCAGCAACGTATTTCTGGGTCGTTCAGCACAAAGCCAGGGGACAGAGAAACAACATACTTGGGGGGATTTCCTATTGTTCATTTGGGCTTAGCTAGCTTGCCTTGAGCAAGCCCGGGTGCACTCTTTCTAGCACCTAATTGTACCCTCTTCAAATTTTAATAAAATGGCTCAGCAACATAGTTTGGTGCATTTCTGTGATCTGATTCATGTGTTTAAATTTTGTGGCATTTTGTCTATGTTTGCTTTGCATATTTACTGTAAAATTTCCCTAGGAATATTATAATGGTATCAGAGCTCATAGACTTGGCGCAACGTACGGGAGCAGTGTAGTATATGACACCAGAGCACAGGTAGAACATCACGTACCAAAGGCAAAGGTACAGGAGTAGAGAAATGGAGTTGGAAATTACTTCTAATTTAGAGGCATGTGGAAAGACAGTCGTGGTAGCAGAGATGGGGGAACCAAGGAGTAAGGAAGATGCAGCATGCGATAGCCTCTCAAATCAAGCAACAAAACAACAAAACAGGGAGAAGGGCCTCCATCATGAGTTCCTTTTTGGAGAGACATTGGGAGCCTCACAATAGTACGACCATCCTTCACTGGCCACTCACCCACCAACTTAAAGTGGGCCATCTAGAACCATGTTGCCTTCTTTCTTACCATCAGCACCCAGTGAGCATGAGGGACCAGATGAGCCAATCCCCAAGGGGGATTTCTTCAAGGAATGGTAAGCCATGGGGGAGGACTTCAAAGCAACATTGCCATTCAGAGATTGTTGTCAACTCACATAGAATGAGAAGGGCAGGTGCAATGGAGGGTCGAATTCGTAGAACTCAGAGCTATAGCGCATTGTTGGGAGAATGTATGTCCCCACATATGATGGTGCTTCCAAGAGCACAACTCGAACTTGGGTGGAGAAGCTAGATACTTATTTCCAGCTTAATCGGATGACAAAGATGGAGGCTATCAAAATGGCCACCCTACGCTTGGAAGGGGAAGCACATGGTGGTGGTTTCATGGCCTATCCACATTGGGACATGCCAATGTGACTCCATATGAGGACTTCACTCGGAGGGTGGTGGAGCATTTTGATAGGAGGGATCCAGAGGCTCACTGCAGAGGGTTGAATCAACTTAGACAAACAAGCCAGCCGGAGCACTACATATCAGAATTTTTTAGGGTTCCAGACCTCTTAGAGGCTAGGAGGGTGTACACTTTCATAGATGGGTTGTTGGAGTCACTGCGTGGATTGGTGAAGTCACGCAGACCCTTGACTTTACAAGAGGTAGTGACTTGCGCTAAGGACTTGTAGGGGGCCATCCCCAAGACCAGTGCACCTTTTCCCTCACGCACTCCCTACCCACACAAGGGAGGTGACACCAGATCCCCACCACCAAGAGCCAACCAAGGGGGTGGATAGATGGATAAGGAGACTTGAAGAGACCTCTGAAGGAGAAGGTTTTGTTTCACCTGTCAGGAACCATGGGCTCTAGGTCATAGATGTGCACTGGGCAAAGCCCACTACATTGAGGTTTTCTCTGACAGAGATGGGGAGGATGATGCATACTTGGAGATGGGTGGAGATGACAACGTAGGGCGGGCAGATAGGGGGGCACCACCACCACCCCCGCCATGGGGAGCTACATTCGCTCCATCAGGAGGTGTCCTTTCATTACTACGTGGGGTACCCAAGTTTTTTACTATGAGGATCAGAGGCACCATGCAAGGGCAGGGTGTTTCGGTTATAGTAGACAGTGGGGCTACCCATAACTTCATTGATGCACAGATGATCCAGAGGAGGGGTATCACAACCGAGGAGTTTGAGGGTTTTTTGGTTCTAGTGCCAGGTGATAGAACCATGGAGTGCACAATTATGTTCTAGCTCTGATAGTGACCATGGGGAAATACTCAATGACAGATCACTGTTGATTTTTGGTAGCATCGGATGTGCTCTAGCCTTGAAATTTGGAGGAGAGGCTAAGGCACATGAGATCTCCAAGACCTAGAAATCGTTTTGAGAAATTCCACTTACATGAGGAGTTATTAAAATAATTAATATTTTTAATGGATTCCTAAGTCTAAACTTAGGAAAATAGGAATATTAATGGGCATTAATAAAGATAAGGGTGAGAAGCTTCTAAGAGACGAGGATCAAGTTTGTTTTAATCGTAGCCATTGATTAAGGACTTAATCTCGGTTGTTGATTCGTCAACAGGAAAAGTATAAGAGAAGACTTGAGGATCATTTGGTGATACATCGACAGATACTCACTATCTCAAGGAAAACTGATTCTAAAGTAGAGGAGATCGATTTCAAAGGGAGAGTTGCAGGGTAGAGGAAGAGGAGGGCATCAACAACATGCAGTGACTAAGGAGGTGATGCAGGGATAGTGGGAGACAGCGCGGAGAGAGATGCAGTCCAGAGGAGAGACGAAGAAGGACGCAAAGCCACTCAGAGCCACGCTGGGCCACGCAGAGTGACGCAGGGATGACACAAAAGTGGGAGCGGGGTCTCTAAAGTGTCAGAAGGTCTCAAAGGGAGAGTCTCAGGTGTTTTCTTTCAATTTCTCTATAAAATCATTCCTTGTAAGAGGAATTGTTGTTGAAGATTAATAAAGCCCTCATCTGCTGCACCGGTTTTCCCACATTGGGTTTTTCCAAGGACAATTGTCCAAAAATAACTGTGTTGATGTGATTGGTTCTTGTGCATGTATATTTCTCTGGGTAATTGTGTGATAACTGCAGTAGAATTTATTTTAATATTTGTTGAAGGGATTTCGTAAATAGCTTATTATGAATAATAAGTAGGTGAAATAAATTAGTCTGCTGCAATAGTAGAATTTTAGTTTAGAAATTTTCACATGGTATCAGAGCAGAGATCCAGCAAGAGGAGAGGAAAATCGATTATGTGTCAAGAGCATGATGCAGAGGCATCCACTCAAGGGGACTCGCACAGATTTCCAGTAGAATGCACAAAGGGCCATAAATTACGATATTCTATGTTAGCTTCCAGATTGGAAGAAGAAGTCGCTTCCTTAGCAAGCTCTGCCTCCTCGGAGGTTTGGTATATAGATAGTGGAGCTTCCTGGCATATGACAGGAATTCAAGAACGTTTTTCAAACTATCAGGAAGAAAGAATGAATTTTCAGATCGCCATGGGAAATAAGGTAAAGTGTACTCCAATAGGAAGAGATACTATAGTTTTTCAAACTGAAGCAGGAGACTAGCTTCAAGCAACCAATGCACTGCATGTGTCAGGAATGGGGATGAAATTACTTTCCGTATCTCAACTTCAAAACAAGGGCTATGACGTTTTCTTCATTACAGAGAAAGTATATGTCAAACACCCAAGCTGGAAAAAGAAGGCCCAGATTGGAATCAGAAGTAATAGGTTGTACAGGTTGCAGCTAGAATCACCAATGGCACTGATAGGCAGTAATGGAGACAAAGATTTGAATGAGCTATGGCATAGGAGGATATGACACTTACACCATGGGGCTCTAAGAATTCTCATGAAAACAGTATCAGGAGTTCCAGAACTAAGTACTGAACGAGATGATGTATGCAGAGGGTGTGCTTTGGGCAAGTATGCCAAAGCAGTGTTTTCCAGAAGTAACAATAGGGCTAAGAGTGTGCTAGGATTGATACACTCAGATATCTACAGACCGATGTCCACAAAAGCTCTTAGTGGTGCCGAATACTTCATCACCTTCATCGATGACCATTCTAGGAAGACATAGATCTAGTTTCTAAAAACCAAGGATGAGGTTTTTGGTCAATTCAAAGAGTTTAAGGCTCTAGTGGAGAATCTAACATGAAAGAAGCTAGAAGTGTTGCGCTCAGACAATGGTGGAGAGTATGTTGATAAGGACTTCACCGATTTTTGCGCTAAGGAAGGCATCAGAAGAGAGTGGACAACTCCCCACAATTCAAAGCATAATGGAGTAGCAGAAAGAAAAAACAAGACTATTGTGGAAGCAGCTAGGGTAATGTTGTATGATCAAGATATGCCTAAATTCATGTGGGCAGAAGCATGCAACATGACAATTTATGTCCAGAACAGGACTCCTCACAAGGCATTGGGCAAAATCACTCTGGAGAAGGTCTTCACCGAGAAGACACCTGAAGTTAGTCGCTTCAAGATATTTGGGAGTTTAGCATATTGCCATATACCCGAAGAGAAGAGAAAGAAATTAGATCAAACTGCTGAGAAAGGATATCTTGTGGGACATAGCGAGAATTCTAAGGCATATAGAGTCTATCTTCCAGGGAGTAGGAAGGTAGTAGTTCGGTGCGATGTAAAGTTCATGGAGGATAGAGCTTTTAGGAAATCTTGAGAAATGCCTTTCGAGGAGCAGTTGAAAGACGAGCTGTTAGTCAAACCACTTGAACCAGCGAAACTAGTACCAGAAATTCTCCTAAAGACAAAGCTTCAGAACAGGAGGAATCTCAGGAAGAGGAAGAGCTGATAGATGTGCCTACTACCAATGGAAGAACAAGCCAGGAACTCCGACATGTTCTATGGGATGCAGAAGACTTCATTGGTGCACCTAGGAATAGTAAAAGGGAGTGAAGATAGCCAGACAAATACCAGCCCTTAGTAGCTCAGGTTGGGGAACCCTCTAGTTTTCATAAAGTTGTTTAGCATCAAGTATGGGTGGATGCTATGGTGGAGGAATACAGATCTATAATGGTCAATGATGTCTAGGAAGTGGTACCTAGGCCTCAGGACAGGTTAGTGGTAGGTTCGAGATGGATCAACAAGGTCAAATATGTTGCAGACGGCAGTGTGGAGATATACAAAATGAAGTTTGTGGCTAAGGGGTATGCTCAGAAGGAAGAGATAGACTACGAAGAAACCTTCGCCCCAGTAGCCAGGTATACTTCTATTAGAACCGTGATATCTCTTACAGCACAGATGGGGTGGAAGATTCATCAGATGGATGTCAAAATGGCATTCTTGAACGGGGTAATAGAAGAGGAAGTATACATTGAACAACTAGAAAGTTTTGAGACACATGAGAAGAAATCTCATGTATGCAGATTAAAGAAAGCTTTGTATGGGCTTAAACAGGCACACAGGGCATGGTATGGTCAAATTGATGGCTACTTGCAAAAGATGGGGTTCGTCAAGAGTGACGTCTTAATCTCTACTATTTGGTCGTAGACAATGAGCCGAGCCCCTAATCCTAGTGTTATATGTGGATGATCTCTTCCTGACAGGATCATCCAAGCTCATCAAAGACTACAAGAAGAACCTAGCCACAAAATTCGACATGAAGGATTTGGGGTAGATGCATTATTTCTTGGGGTTGGAAGTTTGGCAGCAGAAGGGTGAGATCTTCCTTGGACAAGGGAGATATGCTACAGAAAACTTAAAGAGATTTAGGATGTAGGACTGTAGACCTATGGTTACTCCAATGATCACCAACTGGAAGAAGATTGATGCATCAGAAGTTAAATATGTTGATCCCACCATGTATAGGCAGCTTATAGGATCTCTAATGTATCTAGTCAATACCAGGCCAGACGTTACGTTGTCAACACCCTCAGTCAATTCATGGTGGAACCTAAGAGGGCGCACTAGGCAGCAGCCAAACATGTTCTCAGGTATATACAAGGAACATTCAAGCATGCACTATTGTACTCTAGAAGCAATGACATTAGGTTGAGTGGGTTCAATGATGCAGATTGGGCTGGAAGTTCAGTAGATTGGAAAAGTACAATTGCGTATTGTTTCAACATTAGATCAGGAATGACATCATGGTACAGTAGGAAACAGAAATCCATGGCTTTGAGCTCAGCTGAAGCAGAATATATGGCAGCTAACACAGCTTCAAGCGAAGCCATATGGCTTAGGAAATTGCTTGTGAATCTATTCAGGAGAAGGATGGAAGTGACCAAGATCATGTGTGATAATTAGAGTTGCATCAATCTCTCTGAGAATCCAGTATTCCATGATCGGTTGAACCACATTGATATTAGGTGTCACTTTGTCAGACACTGTGTCCAACGAGGGGCAGTATAGTTGAGAAACACTCCTACAGGAGAACAGGTGGCAGACATCCTCACCAAGGCTCTAGGAAGAACAAAGTTTGTTTATTTCAGGGAGAAGATGGGGATGGTAAAGAATCCAGTTCAGTAGAAGAAATGGATAAGTGTCAGGAGTTGCAGCGCAGTGGTTAGCAGTGGCAGTGTTATGGGCAGCATGATGCAGCATGTTGAGAGGGAAATGCAGTACAGGTGTAGCAGTGGCAATGGCATTGTCATGGGAAGCAGTATAGGAAGCAACAGTGAAGGGGATGTGAGGCAGTAGGCCAAGCATCAACACAGGTATCGATGCGGAAGATCAGTGTGATGTTTCTATAGTGAAACATTGCTAGAGCACATTCCTTGCTAAGAGGGAGTGTTGATTTTTGGTAACATCAGATGTGTTCTAGCCTTGAAGTTTGGAGGAGAGGCTAAGGCACATAAGATCTCCAAGACCCAAAAATCGTTTTGAGAAATTCCACCTAGATGAGGAGTTATTAAAATAATTAATATTTTTAATGGGTTCCTAAGTCTAAACTTAGGAAAATAAAAATACTAATGGGTATTAATAAAGATAAGGGTGAGAAGCTTTTAAGAGATGAGGATCAAGTCTGTTTTAAACTTAGTCGTTGATTAGGGACTTAATCTCAGTCGTTGATTCGTCAACATGAAAAGTATAAGAGAAGACTTGAGGATCATTTGGAGATACACCTGTAGATATCAATATCTCAAGGAAAATCGATTCTCAAGTAGAGGAAATCGATTTTAGAGGGAGAGTTACAGGGTGGAGGAAAAGGAGGGCATCAACAGCAAACAGTGACTGAGGTGGAGGTGACACAGGGACAGTGGGAGACAGCGCAGAGAGAGACGCATTCTAGAGGAGAGACGTAGAGCTTATGCAGGCTGACGCAAAGGGACGCAAAGCCACTCAGAGCCACATTGGGCCATGCAGCGTGACACAGGGGTGACGCAAGAGTGGGAGCAGGGTCTCCAAAGTGTTAGAAGGTCTCAAAGGGAAAGTCTCAGGTGTTTTCTTTCAGTTTCTCTGTAAAATCATTCCTTGTAAAAGAAATTGTTGCTCAAGATTAATAAAGCCCTCATCTACTGCACTGGTTTTCCCACATTGGGTTTTTCCGCGGACAATTGTCCAAAAATAACAATGTTGATGTGATTGGTTCTTGTGCATGTATTTTTCTCTAGGTAATATTGTGATAATTGCAACAGAATTTGTTTTAATATTTACTGAAGGGATTTCGTAAATAGCTTATTGTGAATAATAATAAGTAGGTGAAATAAATCAGTTGCTATAGTAGTAGAATTTCAATTTAGAAATTTTCACACTTACTATAGGTAGTTTGTAAAGAGATTCTCTCAATTGGTAGCACCCCTCCCCGATCTGACGAAGAAGGGGGCTTTTGAGTGGACAGCTACAACGCATGAGGCTTTTGATTGCTTCAAACAAGTCATGAGCAGTTGTCCCGTATTAGCACTTCTAGATTTCACCCAGCCCTTCATGTTGGAGAATGATGCATCCGAAGAGGGTATTGGTGTAGTTTTGATGTAGAAAGGGCACCCCATAGTTTTCGAGCGCCAAAAGCTATTGCCCCATGAGAGGTTGTATTCTATTTATGACAAGGAGATGCTGGTCACCATGCATGCGCTAGCCAAGTTCAGACAGTACTTGGTGGGGAATCAGTTTAGGGTCAAGACCAACCACAACAACCTTAAGTTTCTCTTGGAGTAGAAGCAGTCGCAGGAGAGGCAACAAAAGTGGGTGAGTAAGCTCCAAGTGTACGACTTTGACATCGAGTATGTTACAGGGAAGAACAATGTGGTGGTAGATGCGTTGTCCAAGAGACCGACTACCCTTTTGCTGATGAAAATGGCCTCAGATTGGAGGGCGTAGTTATTGGTGGCGTACTCCAAGGACCAATTTGCATGTGAGGTCCTTGATGGGGCAGTGACAGATGACCAGTACAAGGTGATGAATGAGGTGATTTACTACAGAGACCGGATTTACTTGGTGCCTAACTCTCATCTAAGGGAGAAGATTTTGCAGGCTGTCCATGGCTCACCACTAGCTAGGCACCAGGGATTCACAAGGACTTATAGGACCATCAAGGAGCGATTTGTGTGGAGGGGCCTGAAGGATGATGTTTTGAGGCATGTTAGGGAGTGTGACACATGCCAGAGGAACAAGGGTGAGCAGTCACACCCTGCCAGGTTGCTACAGCTTGTTCGCATCCCTGAGGAGAAATGGGAGAGTATATTGATGGACTTCATTACTAGGTTTCCCACAGTACATGGCAAAGACTGCATTTATGTGGTGATTGATCGGCTGACAAATTTTGCGCATTTCTTTGCTATCTCAACCCGGTACTCAGCCTCACAGGTGGCCAAATTGTTTTTCAGGGAGGTGTTTCGGCTACATGGTCTTCCAAAGACCATTGTCAGTGATAGGGACATCAAGTTCATGAGGGGATTTTGGCAGGAGATATTCCGACTGGTGGGCACTGATCTCACTCCGAGCACTAGTTACCATCCTCAGACAAACAGGCAAACAGAGATAGTCAACAAATGGTTGGAGGGTTACTTGTCTAACTATGTGATAGGCCATCAATGAGCATGGATACCGTGGTTATATCTGGGAGAGTATTGTTATGATACCACACCTACCACATGTTTATAAGTATGTCCCCATTCCAAGCTCTATATGGTTACAAATTACAATGCATTGTCTTTTGATGATGTTACGTTTGGAGGCAGCGAGGCCCCTAGGGCCAAGGATTGGATACAAGAGATCCAAGACATTTTACAGGTTCTCAAGGACAACATGCAAACAGCCTAGAACCAACAAAAACTTTATGCAGACAGGGGCAGAGTCGAGAGGCAGTTTGAGGTAGGGCACTTGTTCTTCTTGAGGCTTCAATCATACTGGCAATCATCACTCAAGCAAAAGGGGGTCGAGAAGCTCAAACCTCTTTTTTGTGGGCCATACAGAGTCACTCGCAGAGTTGGGGAGGTGGCATATGAGTTGGAGCTACCCCTGGATAGTCGAATACACAACATTTTGCATGTATCTTGTCTGAAAAAGGCACTAGGACAAAAGGTGACAACAGTTGTTGAGTTACCTCCTACAGATGATGAGGGGCACTTAGTTCTAAAGCCTGAGGCTATTCTGGATACTCAGGAGAGGCGTTTGAGGAATAGGGTCATCAAAGAGTTCCTGATCAAATGGAGGAGCTTACTAAATGAGGATGCCACTTGGGAAGGGGGGCAAATACTTCAACATCCTTCATTGCAGTTGCTTGAGGACAAGCAACGTTTTGGCAGGGAGGACTGTGATATTACCACTTAGCATTATCGATGAGTGAAATATCAATTTTGATCAATTTTGTCTTTATTCATGTTGACACTTAGGAAATGTGGGTTTAGAGGCCCCACATCGAATTTTGATTAAAATCAAGCCCCCAACATTAGAAGAGAAGGAGAATATCGAGCCCCTAGTGGAGCCTCGGGGCCACACTTGGGAAATTTCGGCCCACATGGAGAATACGCATGCCTTGGAGGGAATTTCGATGAGAGGAAGTCAAGGTGGACCCACATGAGTGCATTGGAAGCATCTTGACAAAAAGGAAGGGAATGCACTCATTTGGTCATGCAATCATCTATTCAGAATTTGTCTTTGACATGGCATGCTTGGGCTTAAGCCAAGTCTGCAAGTGTTGTTTAGCACACGAGCGTCTCTGAGCTAAGATCTCAACCCTTGCTTTGGTGAACTTCGAGTGTTAGCCCAAGGAGGGAGTTCCATCTTTTTTCCAGTTGTTCCAATAGTGGGGTGCAAGTTTGTGGGGAGGAGACACAGCGAACAACGCAGGGACTGTGCAGTACTTGGAGGAGGCTCACTTGGGAGTTGAGTTGTGAAGGGAGTTTGGGCCTGAGGTTTGAGGAGGAGTCCGAGGGAGCCTTTTCTTCGAGTTTGCAGCCATTTTTGGGAGCATTTGTAGCAGGATAGACAGGTGGGTCGGATTTCCCAGCGGCAGAGCCATAGAGACAAAAGAGGGTCGAATTTCTCTAGTCAGCCATAACCCAATTCCTTCGTGGGTTATTCTGGGTATTGGTTGGAGAGTCCAGGGTTAATTTCCCAGAATTTTCTAAGCACTGTAGGAGGCCCTAACAGCAGATCTTATCACCCAATAACGTATTTCTTGGCAGTTCAACCTAGAGTGAGGAGACAGAGTGGCAATGTACTTGAGGGGGATTTACTATTGTTCATTTGGGCTTAGATACCTTGCCTTGAGCAAGCCCAGGTGCACTCTTTCCAGCATCTAATTGTACCCTCTTTAGATTTTAATAAAATGGCTCAGCAAACGCAGTTTTGGTGGATTTCCGTGATTTGATCCGTGTTTAAATTTTGTGGCCTTTTGTCTATGTTTGCTTTGCATATTTACTCAAAAATTTCCCTAGGAATATTAAACTAAGGAGCACAATGCAGCGCTTACAGCAAATCAAGTGGCTCAACGCAGAGTTGGAAGCAATGCAGATTCTTCAGTTACAACGCAGATGCTAGAGCAGTGAGAGACTCGGGAGACAGATGCATCATACTGAACACAAATGATTCAATATTTTGGATGCTTCTTAATTACAGTAGTTGCAGTTGCAGCAGCAACAGATGAGAGGGAATTGCAACGCAGATGCAGAGTTGGCAGTAGTACGGTAGTGTCAGCAGCAGCGCAAATGCAGCATCAGAGTTGCACAATGGTTGGTGGGCAGTATGGCCAACCATCAACAGCATGATAGGAGGTGATACAGAGACAAGGTGTTGTGGCAAGATGTGCAGCTCTACAGAGAACACAGTTCTCGCTAAAAGGGAGTGTTAGTTTTTGTAGCATCAGATGTGTTCTAGCCACAAACTTTTGTGGAGAGGCTAGAATACATGAGATCTCCAAAACCCAAAAATCGTTTCTAGAAATTCCACCTAGAGATGGCTTAATTAGATTATTAACTAGTTTTTAAATATATCCTAAGTCTAAACTTAGGGAATATGGTTAATTAATCAGAATTAATTAAGTCAAGGTGTGAATTAACTAGAAATTCACACAAATCGACTTCAAAATGATCCTAGCCCTCGATTAAGATTTAATCTTGGCCATTGGAATCCCAACAAAAGATTATAAGAAGAAGTCATGGCCACATGGAGAAGACACACTAGAAGTTAGATTTCCTTGGTAGATCAATTTCGAGAGAGCAACAGTAGTTGTTGAATGTAGGAATTTACAGGGTAAGTTCCTCAGATAGAACACCAAAGGACACCGCTCACAAGCAGATCACAAATCAATACATCAGTATTCTTGACGTGGTTAAAACCCTCAAAGAGGGAAACAGTCCACAGCCTGAGACAACATGGCCACTTTAGGCAATTTATTAATAAAAGAAAGAAAATGTACATAAGCTTCTCTCATGAACGGTCACCCTACAAATGACCCTCCATGCTCTTTAAATAGAGATCATGGACCAATCGGGTGTTAAGCCACGGATCAATTGTCGGTAATACCGAGGAGAGAATGAACCGTCAGATCACTTCATCTCTAGAACATATCGTGATTGTCGGATTGTAAGTTATAAAAGTACATAGTAAAGAAACACACTTTACCTAACTCTACACTAGACCAAGTTATACTTAACTATTTCCTATGTGTTGGAATATCCTAACATCGGAGAGCCAGAGATCGAAGCAGAGACAGTGAGGGGCAGGGATAGTGAGGCTGGAGGAAGATTTCCAGATCCAGGGAGTGAATTTGCAGAGGGGTAGAAATACCATAGTGAGGTTGAGCAGGGGCAACGTAGAAGCCTCTAGAGGGCAGTTCGATTTGGATGGAGAGAAGTTGAGTTTCAGTTCCAGAGGCCGAGAAAGTGTTCCAAAAGGCCGAAGAGACAGTTTCTCAGCCAATGGAAAAGAAGACGGCTATAGGAGCTGATGATTTAAGCTGAGCGTGGCATATACTGCACTAGGGTTACGTAGACCAGCATAAAGGCAGTTTGGATGACTCACTTGGAGTTGTAGTGAGAGCCCGGATTTGCCTATGGGGTGAGGAAAATTCCTCACTTGAATTTTGCCAGTATTTTTTGTGTGTGCTAGCTTTCTTAGTTTCCAGTGTTATTATTTATCTAGTAATTTATTTGTGAAGGTTGCAATGTGATTTATTCAGTATTTGCCGTAGCAAATAAATTGTTAAAATTAATTAATTATTAGAGATTAATTTCTAGTTGCTGTGATAGGATTTCAATTTTGAAACTTTCACATAGAGCATGGGTTTCATGCTCAAGGTCTTTATTTTATAGGTCAAGCACCCATTGAGTGTTTCTAGGATTTGTCTTAGGTCAAGAAGTCAAAAGAGTCATTGTCATAAGTTGAAGACCCCATCGACCACATCGTAACTTCTAAAGAAAATTATTTTTGTCATTAAAAGTATCACAATACCCTTCAGGACCAAGTTGGCCTAGAAGCTGGCATGCGTCCTAATTTGAAGAGCTACGCCCACCTTGAGAAGCCTATATAAAGGAGGAAACTCGACCTCCTTGGAACATATTCATCACTCACTCATTCAAATGAAAGAGGAAGAAGAAGAAGGCAACGAAGAAGGAAGAGGGCCAAGAAAACTGGTCTTTGGGCTATTTCCTCACATGTGCAAAGGAAGGCTAGGGTTTATGTTGTTGGTCTAGGGTTTTACTTTTGCAGGTTCAATCTTGAAGAAGGAAGAGAAATAAGGTTAGTGAAGGCCATAGTAAGCCATCCTCAAGCTCCAAAAGGAAGAGAAAGCCAAACGAAAATCTGAAAAAGCTTTTGGAGGCCAGAATAAGCTCACATGTGTGGCAACAACTACTGCAGGGAGGGCCAAAAATTTCAGACCTGCAGTAGAGGCTGAAATTCTATAACTAGGGATCGAAGTTATGTTATTGGAAGAGATTTGACTGGGTTTGACTTGGATAAAGGAAGCACATCATCTAGAATGGTTGGGCTTGGCCTTGGAGGGTATTAATCTTGGTTTAGAGGTCTTGGAATTCTTCAATTGAGGAATATATGAGTGATGATTTTTGTAGCTTGGGAGATACTCCAAGCCTTGACGATCGAGGGTTTAGAGGAAGAAGCTTCACAAGTGGCCTTGTGTGCTTGTAACCCAAGATTAGGGTTTTGCACCCATCGATGTTGGGGACAAAACTATGGAGATATTTCGACATGTGATGGATGAGGATCATAGTACTCGTCAAGATGAATCGGGCACATCAAAAATCATCCAATTCTGTGTTGTGGTTGAAGAGAAATGAATTTTTGAAGCACAGTGTGGGTGAAGAAGCCTACTAGTTTAGGTCGGCCTAGTGTTTTTGGTTGCCTTATGACAGTTGGCAACCCACCTTCATGAGATTCGTTGAAGCCCTTAAGAAGGTTATAAATTAAGGGCATGTGTGAGGTTATTAGTATCATCTAAAAGGGCATCCATATCACGAAATATCATTGTGTTTGAAGTGCAGATCTGAGGCAAGGGTAAGGAGACAGGCAACCGAGTTTTGGAGAGGGTTTTCTCTGCAATTTGGTGTGGATTTCTCTGTGGAGAAGGCCATAGCTCCGAGGAAGCAAGGAAGGTGCTTAAAGAGCAGACTTGTGGGAAGTTTGTGGTGTGTCTCCCTTGCAGAACAGAACCGCAAATCAAAGGTAAGAATTAGGGTTTTTTGTGCATGTTTTAGTGCTATGATTGAGCTGCGGTAATAGTAGAGCCACTGGGAGGTGTGGGTAGATTGTTTGGTGATGCATAGGGCCTAGGGAATCTCTCCTAGACAGGACACATCTTTCTGTAGCAAGTTGCAACCCAAACAGGAGTGTTTTCCCTATGTTATGGTGGATAGATCCTTGTTGGAGCTGTCGTGGGTTAACTGAAGTGTTTATGGAGTGACTTGAGGCCTTCAAGGGTGCACAACAAGGCTAGTAGGGCAACAAAGGAAGGGAAGTCTGTATGGAAGGGAAAACACAGAGTTTGAGCAAGGGTTTAGGGTTGGTTAGTGTGCCCTAACCAAACTTGTAGGTGCACAGAATACAAGGCTGGGTGACAATAGCAGGTTGTTGTAGATGTCTCCTTGGTAGTGAGGATGCTAGTGGATGAGGTGTGGACATCCTAAGGAGCAAATTATATCTACAGTTGTTTGGGTGTCACGTCAAGAGGAGCAATAGAAGGTTGCGGGCATGTATGTCGTCTTGGGTCGATATAATTTGCAGGTGGATGGGTGTCCTAGAAGAGGACAATTGGTGAAGTTTTTTGCCAGCCATGTGGAAGGGTCTCCATAGGTGTTCGATGCCCTAACTAGGAGTAGATGCTACAACAAGTATTGGTCACTCATGGTCTGTTGGACTGTAGCGTGAGAGTGGACCAAGTGTGGACGTGGATTGGGCATTTATGGTCTGCTGGAGGACAGTGTGATAGTGTCCAAGTTGGAGCCTAGTGTGCACTATCTTCATGGACCTAGATGGTTGCTAGAGTGGCAGTTGTTGAGCTCTATGGTCTGATCAACCAAGAGCAGTTTGAGTAGCCCTAGAATTGTGTGTGGAGAAGGACTTCTACAGCAGATGATGAGCAGTACTCCTAGCCTGTGTTCATTGTGGGAGATGGAAATCTTGCAGTAATAGGTGGCAGCGCTCCATGCCCTATGTTGGTCTTCATTGGAGTAGCGCAGGAAGACCATAG
This sequence comes from Pinus taeda, assembly GCA_000404065.3. Classification (NCBI taxonomy): domain Eukaryota; kingdom Viridiplantae; phylum Streptophyta; class Pinopsida; order Pinales; family Pinaceae; genus Pinus; species Pinus taeda. The sequence goes on from APFE031705630.1 coordinate 181,366, forward strand.
TTGACTGAAGACCTTGAGTAGCTGAGGAGCTGCAATGGGCAGATTGAGAGTTGTTCATAAGTGGATCTATGACCAACTCGATAGGAGTCTCGATGTGTTGTGCCCTTGATGGACTAAGGCACAAATAGTGAGCAGATTGATAACCAAGGTTCAGTGCCCAGGTGGACTTGGAGCATTGATAAAGGCAAGAGCTACAGATTGGGAGCGGCAGGACCAGACAAGTACAGGGTACGACCAAGAGGCGCTGAGAGAGCACGCTACATGAACCAGATGGTCAGTGTATCTTGTATGGTCAGATTGGTTGTCGATGGACCGACACCAAGCCTAGTTTTGTGTCTTGTATCAGTGGATGTATGAGGGTCATTATCCCTGGTACAGGAGCCCTAGGTTGTTGTGTAATATATTGATTAATATAACGAAGTTGGGTTGAAAATTGTAAAAAGTTGTCCATATTTTGTGCACTAGTAGATTTACTGCTATTTATATTCCGTTGTGCAAACTACAAAGTAGTATCATTGTGATTCTTTGTTTGGTAGTGTCAGAGATTCTAGTATTCTATCCTAGAGGCTAGACCCAAGATCGTGGGAAAACAACATGGTATCAGAGTGTGCCTTAGTTACTTTGGAAGACAGTGAATCAGAGTGTGCATAGCGAAGCAACTAGAGGGAGTTGTGGGTGTCTAAATCATGGAGAAGACGGTTCAGGCGAAGACATGGAGATGTGGTCTCGATAGACTACATGGTGGGATGGGCTGGGAGTTCTGGTGGATCGGTGAACTTGGTGCACTTCAGTGTGTTGTGTGGCGATTTGTACATCATGGACTTCCTATGTCTTGTCATGGATGGTTGGGACAGCTCGAGGGTTTCTTTGGCATGGACGAGATCAACATGATCGAGATTGCTTCATGTGATGGACTACAGCTTAGCATGCTAGAGTCTTCATCGGATCATGATGTTGCATATTTGAGATTGGAGGGATTTGCACGAGTGATATTGATCCAAGAGGATGATTTCTTGCAAGGTTGAGCCAGTGGAGATCGTGTAGGCTCAGAGGGAGTCTAGCCTCAAAGGGAGCAGCCCTATGGAGATTTGGGATCTTCAGGTTCAGATGTGATGAGGCAGAGGCACTACAAAGATTTGTCAGGTTCATTCTACAGAGTATGTTGCAGCAATGGATGCTAGATGGGCTAGTGTCATCGGATGATGATGGTTAATTCCTAGTCTTGGAAGTACCTCCCTCGCTAAGAGGGAGTGTTGATTTTTGTAGCTTGAGAGGTACTCCAAGCCTTGACGATCAAGGGTTTTGGGGAAGAAGCTCCACAAGTAGCCTTCTGGGATTGAAACCCAAGCTTGGGTTTTGCACCCATCGATGTTGGGGACAAAACTATGGATATATTTCGACATGTGATGGATGAGAATGATAGTACTCGTTGAGAGGAATCCAACACATCGAAAATCCTCCTATTTTGAGTTGTGGTTGAAGAGAAATGAATTTTTGAAGTATAGTGTGGGTGAAGAAGCCTACTAGTTTAGGTCGGCCTAGTGTTTATGGTCACCTTATGACAGTTGGCAACCCACCTTCATGAGATTCATTAAATCCCTTAAGAAGGCTATAAATTAAGGGCATGTGTGAGGTTATTTGCATCATATAGAAGGGCATTCATATCATGAAATACCTCTGCGTTTGAAGTGCAGATATGAGGCAAGGGTAAGGAGATAGGCAGTTAAGTTTTGGAGAGGGTTTTCTCTGCGTTTTGGTGTGGATTTCTCTGTGGAGAAGGTCGCGGCTCTGAGGCAGCTAGGAAGGTGCTTAAAGAGCAGACTTGTGGAAAGTTTGTGGTGCGTCTCCCTTGCAAAACATAACCGCAGATCAGAGGTAAGGAATGAGGGGTTTTTGTGCATGTTTTAGTGCTCTGTTTGGGCTGCGGTATAGTAGAGCTGCTGGGAGGTGTGGGTATACTGTTTGGTGATGCGTAGGGCCTAGGAAAGCTCTCCTAGCAAGGACACATCTTTCTATAGCAGGCCGCAACCCAAACAGGGGTGTTTTACCTATGGTTTGGAGGATAGACCCTTGTTGGAGCTGTCATAGGTTAACTGAAGTGTTTGTGTAGTCTTGAGGCCTTCAAGGGTGCACAACAAGGCTAGTAGGGCAGCAAAGGAAGGGAACCCTATATGGAAGGGAATCGCAGAGTTTGAGCAGGGGTTTAGGGTTAGTTAGTGTGCCCTAACCAGCCTTGCAGGTGCACAGAATACAAGGCTGGGTGACAGCAGCAGGTTGTTGTAGATGTCTCCTTGGTAATGAGGATGCTAGTGGATGAGATGTCAACATCCTAAGGAGCAAATTATATCAACAGTTGTTTGGGTGTCACGTCAAGAGGAGCAGTAGAAGGTTGCAGGGATGTATGTCCTTTTGAGTTGATATAATTCGCAGATGGATGGGTGTCCTAGAAGAGGACAACTAGTGAAGTTTGTTGGAAACCATGTGGAAGGGTCTCCATAGGTGTTGGATTCCCTAACTAAGAGCAAATGTTACAAAAAATATTGGTCACTCGTGGTCTGTTGGAGAGCAGCGTGAGAGTGGACCAAGTGTGGACATGGATTGGGCATTTATGGTCTACTGGAGGACAGCGTGGTAATATCCAAGTTTGAGTCCGGTGTGCACCATCTTAATGGACCTAAATGGTTGCTAGAGTGGTTGTTGAGCTCTAGGGTCTGATCAACCAGGAGCAATTTGAGTAGGCCTAGACTTGTGTGTGGAGAAGGACTTCTACAGTAGATGATGGGCAGTCCTCCTAGCCCATGTTCATTGTGGGAGATGGATATCTTGCAATGATAGGTGGTAGCCCTTTGTGCCCTATGTTGGTCTTCTTTGGAGCGGCGCAAGAAGACCATAGTCGGATGAAGTCCTTGAGTAGCTGAGGAGCAATAGTGGGCAGATAATGAGTTGTTCACAAGTGGAGCTATGAACAACTCGACAGGAGTCTCAATATGTTGTGCCCTTGATGGACTAAGGCACAACTAGTGAGCAGATTGATATACGAGGTTTAGTGGCCAAATGGACTTGGAGCATTGATAGAGGCAGGAGTTGCAGATCGGCAGCCATAGGACTGAGCAGGTACAGGGTACGACCAAGAGGCACTAAGAGAGCCTGCTACATCAACCAAATGGTCAGTGTATCTTGTATGGGCAGATTGGTTGTCGATGGAATGACACCAATCCCTAGTTTTGTGTTTTGTATTAGTGGATGTATGAGGGCCATTATCCCTGGTACGGGAGCCCTAGACTATTGTATTATATATTGATTAATAAGATGAAGTTGGGTTGAAAATAATAAAAAGTTTTCCATATTTTTTGCACTAGTAGATTTAATGCTATTTATATGTCGTTGTGCAAAGTAGTATTGTTGTGATTCTTGGTTTGGTAGCATCAAAGATTCTAAGCTTGTATCCTACACCCAAGATCGTTGAAAAACAACAAAGAAGAGATTTGCGGGTTTTCCTCTCAAGTGGAGAGGTTTTGGCCCTAGCCTGCAGCCTCTATTTCATGTTCTAGTTCTTCTTGTTTTGGTAGTTGTTTGATGATATACAAACATAAGAATAAGAAAAGAAGCTAATAAGTAAGAAAACGTAAAAAGATATCACAAGCAGTTATGAAGAAAAAGAGAAATCACTCTAATCATTGCCCTTTAGAATTCTCAACATGAAGAGAATATCTCAAACAACAAGATAGATCCTCTTCTGGTGACTCCTAGTTCAGACCACACCCAATCCCCTAGTAGTTCTTCAAATAGGACCATTGCTCGTAGAAAGAGAAAGACTACCAAGAAGACTATTGAGGCTGCTACTTCTCTCCTCAATCCTAATAGTCCACTGGTTAGACAACTCTTGTTTATAATACTACTCCTGGCATCAACATGGACAGGCCCTGGATTGTTGTTGCCTTCATTCCTTTGGATTTGAGTAATCTTCCTAATGCCCCTCATCCTTTACCTGATATATATCATGAGTGGATTCCCAAATTCAATGGTATTGATGCCATCACTACTAAAAAAACATATTCATGATTTCTATGAGGCAATGAGTGTTAGACTTATTATGGAAGAAGATATCATTATGATACTTTTTTCCCTCACATTTGATGGAAATGATAGAGATTGGTATCTTATTTTACCCCAAGATAGCATTCCTAATTGGGATACCTTACTTGATGCATTTAAGAAGAGGTGGGCTTCAACGTTAGATAGAAGTCTTGTCCTTGAGAGACTCCTTGCTACAACAAATTGAGAAAGAAAATGTAAAGGAATTTACTCAAAGATTTGGTAACCTCCTTAGAGACATCCATGATAGATTTAGACCCTCTGAAGATTCTATCCTTGATAGATATATTAGCGCCCTCCATGGACGTCTTGTTGTAAAATGTAACTAGTTTTGGTCTTAATAATTATCATTTGACTCGTATCATGATGTAAATCTTATGTTTCTATCAAAAGGAGAAAGAAAAATGATGTAAAGAACAAAAGAAAATTATTTTGGAGCATGGGCTTCATGCTCAAGATTTTTGTCATTAGGTCTACTAGGGTTTACATGAGTCAAAGAGTCATTGTCACATTGTAAAAGACCCGGACACTTGTATCAAGAAAAGAAAATTACTTTTGTATTTAAAAGAGTCTAGAAGACTCCCAAGAATCAAGTCGGCTAGCCTAGCTCAAGTCATCCTTGTGAAGGTTATTCAATCCATAAAAAAGGCTATATAAAGATGGAGGTTCGAGTCATTACAACACACAACAAGTACATACATCTTGGATATGATCTGTGGCTAGGAGAAGAAATGAAAAGGTCTCAAGAGGCTAGAAGAGCCTAATGAAGAAGGAAAAATATCTTTAGATGACTCGAAAGTCTAAAATTATGGCTGGAAAGCTCTCACATGCAAGTAACCTAAGGTTTCTGGGCATGCAACAAGTTTGTATTGCAGGAAGGTGTTGCAAACTTGGTATGTGAGATTGAAAAGGCTATAAGAGCCCTCATCTTGAGGAAATCTTGCTTCGCTACCCCTTGGAGTTCTTGTCTTGCATTGGAGCAGGAAGGTTGGCTGGTTAACTTGGTTCTTGGTGGCAATCATGGTCTAGGGTTTGGTCTTGGAAGTCTCTTTTGAAAATAGCCATGTGTAAATCTATTGGTGCACAAAATCTATGTCCCTAGGGAAAAGATGGCTAGGGGCATAAAGATTAGCACATGGGCAAAAGTCTAGCATGAGCTCTACCTCACTCATATGGCCGTCACCCGGTTCCTGGCAACATGTTGCTCTATTACATCAAAAGACAAAACCCTTTCATGTCCTAGCCTCGATGAGCGATAAACTAACTCATCATTAAGAGGTAATACAACTGCTACATCATTCAAAACCAGATCTAAGACCTATGAGCAATAATAAAAAGAAAAACTCAAGAAAAAGTAAAAGGTGCATAAGAGGGGTGGAAAAACAAAGGCTGAGTTGGAAACTCATGCATCCACGAATGATACCTCCCCACATTTATAAACTTGGGATGTGGATACCCCCATCAGTTGGTCCCTTTGACCATGGAACTTGTGTTAGTTTTTATAGCATCAGATGTGTATTAGCCACAAAATGTTGTGGAGTGGCTAGAATACATGAGATCTCTAGAACTCAGAAATCGTTTTTGGAAATTCCGCCTAGAAATGACTTAATTAGATTATTAACCTATTTTTAAATATTTCCTAAGTCTAAACTTAAGGAATATGGTTAATTAATCAGTATTAATTATGTCAAGGCAAGAATCATCTAGAAACTCACATGAATCGATCCAGAGATGATCCTAGCCATCGATTATGTGTTAATATTGGCCATTGGTGGTCCTACGAAGGATTATAAGAGGTCGATGTGGTGATGGAGAATACACTATAGAGGTTCGATTTCTGGGCAAATTGATTTCCAGAGTAGTAGCAGTTAGTTGTTGGAGAGAGATCTAGACATCGAAGCAATGTGAGAGGGGAAGGGACAGTGAGTCCGGAGGAAAGGTTTTCAGATCCAGAGGGGTAGCAACAAAAGGGTTGTGTTATCCAAGGGAAGCAGCGCATAGGCTCTGGGCAGTAGCTTTCAGCAAGGTAGATCGATTTGCTAGTGAGAAAAATTGTTCTCAATTCTAGAGGTCGAGCAGAGGTTTTAGAAGGCTGGAGAGAGGATTTCCTCAGCAGCTGGAGGCATAACAACTTCATCAGTGGCAGTTTAGAGCCACACGTGTGGGACATAACGCAGAGGCAGTGCAGAAGGGCTCACGTTGGGGTTTGGACAACCAGTTTGTTGAAGGCAAGTCTGTTGAAGTTTCTAATATTACTTAGTTTAGAAACCCTTCATGCACTCTTTCTAATTTATTCCTACCTACTTGTTATTTTTCTTTAACAAGTTATTTACAAAGTAAATACTGAAAATAAACACCAGTGCATGCTCAACATATTATAGATCAACAACTAAAAGAAACAAGAACAAACACACCACATGACACCATTATTTTGGACCAATGTCCCTGGAAAAACCCAATGCAGAAAAACCGGTGCAGCTATCTGAGGGTTTTCTTATCAAGCAATATCAGAGTACAATTTGGGTGTCGTACCTGGCCTACCCAATAGAGAATTTCCTTAGCAGCTATACCCGACAACTTGAGAGAAATCTCCTGGCCAGTCCTGCTACTCCTCGTCGGGGCTCCCATAGCAAAGTCTAATCCAAGAGGCTGGGTACCTCAAGGATCCTGCCCCGCATCGCCTGTAGTCCACCTGACTATAGCTTGATGTCTCCCCACTTCCCCTCAAGTGGTGCGTGTGCACTCATGGCACAATCATCATCTGTCAAAACTTTCTTCTCTACCCGTGCTGGCGCTGCCTTAGTCTCGAAAGACTCTCCCTTACTCTTCTTCCTTGGGCACTGGGTTGCATAATGACCCATCTCCCCACAGTGGAAGCACTTGATCTTGGAGAGATCTTTCTTCTTCCGCTTCTCCTGCTTTCCCTTAGATGCTAGGGCCACATCCTCCTCCTCCTGCTTGACCTTGATCCCTCTGCTACTGCTACCTAACTTTGATTGCAGTCTGATCTCTTCCTAGCAAAGAGCTGCCCACATCTCGTCCTAGGGTAGGAGAGTCCCTCTGCCCAGGATGCTCTGGACAAACACTTCCCACTCTTCTGAGACAACATTCAGGGCTGTCCTCACCATAAGCTTCTGATCCAGTGTCGCTCCTATAGCAGTCAACTGATCTCGGATCTCATTCAGTCCTCCGAGGAAGGAGTCAATTGTTTGACCCTTCTTCATCTGATACGACCTCATCTAGTTCTCGAGCAGCATTCTTCTCTACACAGAAGTCTGCTAGGACAGCTTATTGAGAGCCTCCCACATCTCAAATGTCGTTTCCTTCTCGGCTATATGTCGTACCACATGATCCTTGACCCCATCAAGGATAATGCATTTGGCCCTCGCCATCGCCTCCTCATACTTGTCATTATCATTGGGGTCGACTAGGATAGCTATAACCGTCAAGGAGAAGTTCTTGACACGATACCTGCCAAGCACTGATAAGATTCTAGCCTTCCAGACTGCGAAGTTCGATGCTCCATCCAGTCTATCCTGGTCTCTTACCCCGTGTAGTGCCATGACGCTCCTCTACTTCCCTCCTTGGAAGTTCTCCGTTCGACTCCTTTGAGTCTCTACTTCCCCTCTAGAAGTTCTCTTCTAGACTCCCTCTGACTCTTGATTTCCCTCCTGGAAATCCTTCAGCCGCTTGTTGAGATGCCCCCTATTCTAATTGTCTTATGCAACTGCACTGCTGATCCAAGTTCCTCAGCTAGAAACCCTCGATAACAACTCCTTTGGCCCTGCTCTGTCAAGTATTGTTCTGACTACAGTACCTCACCAGCTCCACTCTGCAGTATTCCTGCAGCCATCTAGTCCCTAGCAACTACCTCTCTGTGAACTGCGTCAGCCCTTCTCTGCCTCACACTAGCTCTGCGTCACCCCAGATGGGTCTGTGTCAGCCCTGGGATGCACTGCGTCAGCTCTCTGGCCCATTGTGTCAGCAACGCTGGCCTCTCTAAGGCTCTGTGCAGTTCCCGGCTTCTTCTGTATGGCTCTGTGTCACACTTCCTTGGCTTCTGTGCTACTAGAAACAAATTTTGTCACCTCGAGACAACTGTTTTGTGCTACTATTGCTCCACTCGGCTGATGTCTCTTAGTCCTCCTGTGATCTGCTATCATGCTCTGATACCATGTTGAAGTTTCTAAGTTTACTTAGTTTAGAAACCCTTCATGCACTTTTTCTGATTTATTCCTACTTACTTGTTATTTTTCTTTAACAAGTTATTTACAAAGTAAATACTAAAAATAAACACCAGTGCATGCTCAACATATTACAGATCAGCAACTAGAAGAAACAAGAACAAACATACCACATGACACCATTATTTTTGGACCAATGTCCTCGGAAAAACCCAATGCGGGAAAACCGATGCATCTATCTGAGGGTTTTCTTATTAAGCATTATCAGAGTACAATTTGGGTGCCATAACTGGCCTACCCAATAGAGAATTTCCTTAGCAACTATACCTCACAGTTTGAGAGAAATCTCTTGGCTGAAACCCCGGAAAACCCTTCCGGCACCTCCTCAGCACAAAACTGCTCTGCAACCCCAACATCTGCCCAAACTAGACTACGTCAACCCCTCTCTGTCTCACGATGGCCCTGCGTCAGCCTTTCTAGGCCTACGTCAGCCCCAGGAGGCCCTGCATCAGCTCTGGGAGCCTCTACATCAGCTGCGCTGGCCCCTTTGGTGCTCTGCGTAGCACTTGGCTGCCTCTGCGTGGCCCTGCGTGAGCCCCTGCTGGCTCTGCGTCACCCTCCTTGGCTGTTGTGTTACTCTCCTGACACAATCTCTGCCTTCTCTGTTGCTCTGTACTCAATTCCCCTCAGCTGCTCTCCCGATCACTGATTCTATCCCTCTTAGCAAACCCTGCTCTAAAGAATAGAATGACTAATCATCTGGTGTGATCTCCAAGTGACCCTCAAGCCTCCTCTTATACTTTTCCTGTTGACGATTAAACGGCCGAGATTAAGTCCCTAATCAACGGCTAAGATTAGATCTGGCTTGATCCATGTCTTTTGGACCATTCTAACACAGATTCATATTAATACACATTAATATTTTAGTTTCCCTAAGTTTAGACTTATGGACTCCATTAAAAATATTAATTATTTTAATATCTCCTAATCTGTTTAGAATCTGCCCAAACCCTTTCTGGGTATTGGAGATTTCATGTGCCCCAACCTCTCCACCAAATTTCGTGGCTGGAGCACATCCGATGCTACCCCAAATCAACAAATTCGTGCCAGAGATTGCTTGTGGGAGAAGGGAAACTCCATTGAGTATTTTGCCCATATTTTCTTGTTGTGGATTGCCAGTTTCAGGCATCCACATTGTTCTCAGATTTTTCACTGCTGCATAATAATAAAACCCTCATTTGCTGCACCAGTTCTCAACTTCTAGTGTTTTATTTTTCTTCTGCAGTATTTCATTTGTGAAGGTTGCATGTGATTTATTCAATATTTGCAGTAGGAAACAACAAATAAATTGTTAAATAAATTTAACAACTAGGAGAATAATTTCCAGTCGCTGCAATAGGATTCCAGTTTGGAATTTTCACATGGTATCAAAGCCTAGTTGATCATCTGGAGAGCTCAAAGGCGAAAAGAAGGAATTTCGCTACTCAGTGTAGGCAGAGGGCCGAAATTCCCAAGGGAACCGCAGTCATTTTTCCAGGAGGCCGAGTTACTTGTGGGAGTTCGATTTTTCTGAGTGAGGAGCAGAAAAATTCGATCTCTCCAAATTGAGTGATTCCAAAGTCAGAGTGAGCAGCTCATATTTTTCATTGGGCAAATTTCTAGCTGGACACAATGGTTTTTGTAACAGTTCGCTACAGAAAAGCCAATGTCGGCTGGAAGAGAGAAGAGCACACATAAAGGGAAAATTTTCCTCAGTGAACTTCTAGTTTCAAGAAGTTTGATTTTTTCCTTGCAGATCGGTAGTCGTTGTGAGCAGATCATCTTACTCCAGAAGGGAATGTGAATAGCAGAACAACAGTTGAGCAGAAGGAAAGAGGACATTTTCGACAAATCATTGAGATGGTCGTTGTTGGAATTTGTGATTAGGACAAGTTTGATGGAGCTTCCAACTACGTCATCTGGAAGGTAAGGATGTTCTTCCTTCTAAATGATTATGGTCTGAAAGCCTATATTGATGCAGTGGTAGTAGTTCCCATGGATGTAGATCAGGTGAAACAGTACAGAAAGGAGATGGCATGGGCGATGAGGTTGATCCTAGACTGAGTCAGGGATCATATTGTCTCACATATAGCGGCCAAGGGAACGACCAAAGAGATGTGGAAAACTCTCTCCACGCTATATCAAGGTACTTCCGAGCAGTAGAAGATGTACTTAGAGGAGAAGCTAACATGCATTAGGATGCAAAAGGAGGAAGGCATAAATCCCTTCCTCACCAGGATTCAAGAGGTCCGAGACTAGTTGTCAACGCCTCAACCCACAAAGCTAGTGTGATTGGCACCCAATAGTGTCTCAGAGGAGTGGTAGGTATTCGTCCAAAGTATCTTGGGTAGAGATACCTTGCCAAGGTGGGACAGGATGTGGGTCGATGTGTAGCAGGAGGAGTTGAGACGAGCTCTATTGAAGAGCTCCATCAGTGGCAGCAGTAGCAGATCAAAGTAGGTGAAGGAGGAGGAGAATGTGGCCCTCGCATCTAAGGGTCTCAGTCAGGGATACTGGGTGCAGAGGAAGAAGAAAGACATGTCGTAGGTCAAATTCTTCAGATGTGGTGAGATTGGTCACTACAGTACCCAATATACTCTCAGGAAGAAGGGCAAGGAGGAGAAGCAAGAATAGCAGATAGCTTCAGTAGAGATTTATAGGCTTTCCTCCAAGCTGGAGGAAGACTTCACCATGTTTAGCGATATACCTCCAGGAGTGAGGTGGGGTGACTTAGTGTTGTAGCCCCAGAGTGCTACAAATTGGTCAGGGTCCTTGAGGAGTCCACCTCTTGCATCAATACCTTGCTACGCGGGCCCACATTATTCAGTAGCAAGATGGATCAATGACAGTTGATGCAGTCAAATGCTAGAGTGATAGTTGCAGAGACTAATAGCAGTTAGATGCTAGGGAGCGCAATGCAGAGTTGGTAGCAGTGCAGTTGGCACAGTGTAGAGTCAGCAACAATGCAAATTATCCAGTGATAGTGCAGATACTAGATGCAGACAGAGACTCTAGTGACAGATGCATTATACTGATTATAGTTGATTCAGTATTTTGGATGCTTTTCAGTTGCAGATGTCCCAGTTGTAGCAGCAACAAATGAGAGGGAGTTGTAGTGTTGGCAGTAGTATGGTAGTGTCAGCAACAACGCAAATGCAACATACATCAAAGTTGCACAGTGGTTGGTGGGAAGTATAGCCAGACATCAACAGCGTGCCAGGAGATGATGTGGAGACACGGTGCAGCTACAAGGTGTGCAGGTGTGTAGTAGCACTAGAACACATTCCTCGCTAAGAGGGAGTGTTAGTTTTTGTAGCATTGGATGTGTTCTAGACACAAAATTTTGTGGAAAGGCTAGAATACATGAGATCTCTAGAGCACAGAAATTGTTTATGGAAACTCTGCCTAAAAATGACTTAATTAGATTATTAACCAGTTTTTAAATGTTTCCTAAGTCTAAACATAGGAAATATGGTTAATTAATCAGTATTAATTAAGTCAAGGCGAGAATCCTCTAGAAACTCACATGGATCGATCCAGAGATGATCCTAGCCATCGATTATGTTTTAATCTTGCCCATTGGTTCTCCAACAGATGATTATAAGAGGAGGTTGATGTGGAGATGGAGAATATACTAGAGAGGTTAGATTTTTGAGTAGATCGATTTCCAGAGTAGCATCAGTCACTTGCCGGAGAGAGAGCTAAAGATCGAAGCAGTGTGAGAGGGGCAGGGATAACGAATACGAAGGAAAGATTGCCAGATCCAGAGAGGCAACGACAAGAGGGCTGAGTTATCCCAGAGAGGTAACGCAGAGGCTCTGCGTAGTAACTTCAGCAAGGCAGATCGATTTGCTGGTGAGAAAAATCGTTCTCAGTTCCAGAGGCCAAGCAGAGGTTCCAAAAGGTTGGACAGACGATTTCCTTAGCAGCTGGAGGCAGAACGACTTCATCAGATGCAGTTTCGAGCCACACGTGTAGGATGCAGCATATAATGGCTCACGATGGGGTTTGGACGGCCAGTTTGCTGAAGGCAAGTCGTGCCAGAGATTGTCTGTGGGAGAAGGGAAATTCCTTTCAGTATTTTGCATAGATTTTTTTGTTGTAGATTTCCAGTTTCAGGCATCCAGATTGTTTTCATATTTTTCACAGCTGCATAATAATAAAACCCTCATTTGCTGCACTGGTTTTCCCAAGTTGTGTTTTTCCAGGGACTTTTGTTCGTGTGTGCTAGCATTTCTTAGCTTCCAGTGTTTTATTTTTCTTCTGCAGTATTTTATTTGTGAAGGTTGCAGTGTGATTTATTCAGTATTTGTCATAAGAAACAACAAATAAATTGTTAAATAAATTTAACAATTAGAAGAATATTTCCTGCAATAGGATTCCAATTTGGGATTTTCACAACTTGGCTATGAAGTCTTATTGTTAAGTTATGGTATGTTCTATGCTTAGAGCAATTTACTTTTCTTACTTATTATTATTCATAGATTAGCAATCACATGTGCATAAGTAAAGTGCAGATAGAACATTAAACGATCAACAAAAAACAAGCCAAGACAAGAGACACAAGATGTGGCGGCTAGCCAGGGACAAACCCCACAATGTGTGGGGAAACCCTTTGATCAAATCTTCTTTTATCTTCAATAATTCAGCAGAGAGAAATAGTACAATAAATCTGATTTATATCAGTAGTAGCAAACCGTATATCAGCAACATCAGCGTTAGCGGTTTCATCATCAAAACTAGGGCAGTCGATATCTCGCAAACTGATCATCAAATCGGCTTGATTCCACCACCAAAAGTTGTGGCCTTTAGAGGACGTCCAGATGAACCTACAACGCAGTTCAAAAGAGGAGGTTTGATGGTCCACGCTAGTCAAAGTTTGGATCTGCAGTTGCAACGTCAGTTTCAGCAACTTCCTTCAAACTAGGGCAGTCGATATCTCGCAAACCGACCATCGAATCAATTTGATTCCACCACCAAAAGTTGCAGCCTCTAGAGGAGGTTCAGATGAACCTATAGCATAGTTTAGAAGAGGAGGTTTGATAGTCCATGCTGGTCAAAGTTTGGATCTGCAGTTGCAGCCTCAGTTTCAGCAGCTTCCTTCAAACTAGGGCAGTCGATATCTCGTAAACCGACTATTGGATCGACTTGATTCCACCACCAAAAGTTGCGGCCTTCAGAGGAGGTTCAGATGAACCTACAGCGCAGTTCAGAAGAGGAGGTTTGATGGTCCACACTGGTCAAAGTTTGGATCTGCAATTGCAGCGTCAGCTTCAGCAGCTTCCTTCAACATGTGTGAGAGAGAGTCTCTTTTCTGCACAGTAGAGAAGAGCCTCTTTTCTGTGCCCTCCTGTATTTATACACAACTGTTGATGTTTGAATAGATGCGACTGTTGGGCTTCTGAGCCTACATGAGTGTAGGTCAGCTTGATAATAATTCCATAATCAAAATAACTTCATATCTCCATAAATACTTATCGGAATCGGATGATATTTATATCAATCCTACACCTCTCAACGAGAGGAATCTAATAAAGATATTATCAGCCATGAATAAGATGACCCACATGAAGTTTGGCCCAATTTTAACACTCCCTCTCAACTAGGGAGAAATTCCTTTGCAATCTGTCTGTCGGTCACTACTATTTATCCATCAAATGCACTGCCCTATACAGCCTAACCCTTGCCCTGCTCTGCTTTATTCTGCCTATTCTGCTTTGTCTTGTTCTGTCTTGAATTGATCTGTACTGCTCTGCTCTTCTTTGTTCTGTTCTGCTCTGCTTTTGTCCAAATTATGAAGAAGAAGAAATGATCGAGGATGTATCATACTGACTCAAAGTCAGTCTTAGAGTATGTACCACTGGTCCCAAACCAGTGTCAACCGACCCGAAGTCAGCGTCATAGTGAGTACAACTCCTACCGCTGGTCCTAGACCAATATCATCCTCCACTGACTCAAAGTCAATCTCGGAGTGCGTACCACTGGTCCCAAACCAGTCTCAACCGATCCGAAGTCAGCGTCATAGTAGGTACCACTCCTACCACTAGTCCTAGACCAGTATCGCAACCTCAAAGAGTGTACCATTGGTCCCAGACCAGTCTCAACCGACCCGAAGTCAGCGTCATAATATGTATCACTCTCACTGGTCCCAGACCAATACTGCACTGACTCAAAGTCAGTCTCAGAGTGCGTACCACTGATCCCAGACCAGTCTCAACTGACCCGAAGTCAGCGTCATAGTAGGTACCAACTCCTACCACTGGTCCCAGACCAGTATCATTGACCCCAGATCAATGAAGGTCATCCTAGCGTAGGGAGTACAGTATATACAACAATGCGTCCATCGGTACTACTATGGTCCCTAACTTCATTTCCCTGCTCATTGATTAGATGAAAGGTACTTCCCATGAGTCCTTGACTGCATGGGTAGGATGCCTTGACAGGAGAACTTAATCAATCCCGTCCTCATAGGAGAACTAATCATCTTGCTACACAATCGCCATGGAGAACACACCATCCAGGCCTCATAGGAGAACTAATCATTCTACTACATAATTGTCATGGAGAACACATTATCCAGACCTCACAGGAGAACTAATCATCCTGCTACATAATTGTCATGGAGAACACATCATCCAGACCTCACAAGAGAACCAATCATCCTGCTACATAGGAGAGCGAATCATCTTGTCCCACAAGAGAGCAAATCATCTTGTCCACGAGAGAGTGAATCATCCTGTCCACAGCAGAGCAAATCATCCTGTCTCACAAGAGAGAGAGAATCATCTTGTCCAACAAGAGAGCGAATCATCTTGTCCACAGGAGAGCGAATCATCATGTTCACAAGAGAGTGAATCATCTTGCCCCACAAGAGAGCAAATAATCTTATCCACAGGAGAGCGAATCATCTTGTCTCACAAGAGAGCGAATCATCTTGTCCCACAAGAGAGCCAATCATCTTGTCCACAGGAGAGCGAATCTGCCTGTCTCACAAGAGAGCGAATCATCTTGTCCCAAGAGAGCGAATCATCTTGTCCACAGTGTGCACCACCAGGGGAGGGTGAGTCACCTTGTGGTCGTATGTTGCTCCAGTAAGAACCGCAAGCCCCCAGAGCTCCCAGAGCTCAATGTATGCAACATGCAGGACCCTTTTACAAGAGTCTCTCCACAACTCCAAGTCGTTCAGGAAAATCACCAATATGATATTTCCCCGGGGCTCTAACAAAGTGTAGCAACCTGTACATCATCTCAGTGTGATGGAGCCTCCTTGCTCATCGACTTACCATATCCCAGATAAGGCAGTATTTGATGTTTATCTGCTAGAGCAATCATTGAATATGGGATTCCTCAATACTCGAATCCCATCTCTGGTTGTCACAGAGAATCACAATGGTATTTATCATGTGTGCTCACTGAAGAGTTTCCACAACCAGGCAACTTCATACGAGGTCATACTCGTAGTTATGTATCTAGTCTCGGTGGTACTTATAACAACCGATTTCTACTTCTTGCTCACCCATGATATCGAAGCAGAATCCAAAGAGAACCAGCATTGAGAAGTGCTCTAGTGATCCTTCACACTGCTTGCCCAGTCAGCATTCGAATAATCATGCAGTTTTTATATTTCTGGCAGTGTATCTCGATCCATGATAGATTGTGCCCCGAAAATATCTCAAAAGATTCTTGGGACCAATCCAGTGAGACTCAACCAAATATGAGCTCGCCATGCTAATTATAAAACATATGTTCGAAATCCAACTCCCTCTTACTTCTGAAAATGAGAGGGTTTGCACTTGTCAGAAATAGTTCGTCCGCATAAGGTGCCGGTATGAGAGGTCTATCATCCACAACCTTCAAGTAATGGTTTGGATCGGTTTCACTCCTAGTGAATCTCAGCTTCATCAAACAGCTATCAATCCTCTCATACTATGCCCAGGGTGTTTTGCTTCAAGCCATAGGGGGCTTTCTTCCACCTCTATACATGGGATTCCCGTTCATGAATCTCAAACTCCATGGGTTGTTCAAACCCTGTGGCCCTGCTACCTGAGGGGAATGGTCCCCTTGTAAGATTTTCCTTCGGTACATCTCAGACATGTACTTTCATGCTCCTTTTGAATTCAGGCTTCCTTGTCACCATCTGACTCATAGACCTCTGGTGCTATGTGTTAATGGACATGGTCCCCAGTGGACTTCCTACAACCCTGAACTCAAAAACATCTTCGAAAATTCAATTTTCAAACACGTACCTTTCCATTGACGAATACCACCATAAAACCTTTGACTTCCATTCCCTTTTCGGGATAGGTGGCATCGACTCCAAGTGTAATCCCACGATTGTTTCCATTTCTACCAATTTAGAGAGTGCACCCTTCCATCCGATGAAGTGCCTTAAAGCACTACAATCAATACGCTAGATTCCCAAAGAATCTGAACGAGAGAGCCAATACAAGATAACACTTCTTTATCTTATCAGAAACAATATTTGATTCTTCATACCTGGGGTTCCTTGTTTTCTTTGAAGAGTCAACCAATTTTCCTTGATGAACTACATTACCTATCATTCTTTTGAAGATGTCCCAGGAATGATCATCAAGTGATGTGTCCCCGCATTTGGACACTCCTCATAATGGCCGAACTTATTGCAACCAAGGCATCCGCCTTTCCTTCCACCCTTAGATCCGAACTTCCCAATGAAATGATGTTTAGATGGGTCATCAGAAACTTCTGCTACACCATTCTATTTAGGAGTATAGTAGTCTCCCTCTTAATACATCCGAATTTCTAGCCTTCTTGAATGGTTGTCCTCTTCCTTGATTTCCAGCACTCCTTTTACCTCTGCTATTAGATTTTCCATTCCTTTGATTACCATGAGAGGGATTTTGATCATTGTCACGATGTGAGTCCCTTTTATCAAGGCACTCCCTTGCATAGTGATCTACTTTATCGCAAATGTAACATCATCCTTTTCTTCTTAAATGCATCTAGCCATTAATTCCTCGAAACCAGGGATTACATTATTGTTCAGAAGAGTAGTCCTAAACACGTACCATTCAGATGGTAATCCTCCAAGAGTCGTGAGTGCCATTTCCCTATCAGTAATAGTCTCCCCAATAGATAGGAGATCATTCCTGATCTTGGTGATTCTAAAGAAGTATGCTTGCAGACTCTCATCTTTGCCCTTCTTAATTTCCTTCAGCTTATTTCTAAGAAACAAGACTTGATTTCCATCATTAACTTTAAATAAACTCACCAGTCTATCATAGATTTCCTTGGAGGTGTCCAGGTCAGAGATGTAGGCCACCAAGCGCTTGTCAATTGAGTCCCGGATGATATTCTTTACTTTGACTTCTCCGGTTTTCCATTTGTTCCTGGCAGCAGCGGATGCATTTGATGGAGGCTCAACAATATTGCCCCTCACTTGGTCCAACACTCCTTGGTCTTCTAAGGTTAGATCGATAGACATCTTCCATTCGTGATAGTCAGCTTTCTCACAGAGCTTGTCCTCTACAGGAAAGAGTGATGAGGACCTTATAGTTCTTTTAGGATAGCCTTGCCAATCTTTTCTTCGGTGATTGCTCTTGCTCTTGCTCAGGCTTTGTCTTCACCTCAGCTCTGATACCATGTTAAGTTATGGTATGTTCTATGCTTAGAGTATTTTACTTTTCTTACTTATTATTATTCATAAATTAGCAATCACATGTGCATAAGTAAAGTGCAGATAGAACATTAAACGATCAATAGAAAACAAGCAAAGGCAAGAGACACAAGATGTGGCGGCTAGCCAGGGACAAACCCCACAATGTGTGGGGAAACCCTTTGATCAAATCTTCTTTTATCTTCAATAATTTAGCAAAGAGAAATAGTACAATAAATATGATTTATATCAGTAGTAGCAAACCCTAGATCAGCATCAGCATTAGCGGCTTCATTATCAAAACTAGGGCAGTCGATATCTCGCAAACTGACCGTCGGATTGGCTTGATTCCACCACCAAAAGTTGCTGCCTTTAGAGGAGGTCAAGGTGAACCTACAACGCAATTCAAAAGAGGAGGTTTAATGGTCCACACTGGTCAAAGTTTGGATCTACAGTTGCAGCTTCAGTTTCAGCAGCTTCCTTCAAACTAGGGCAGTCGATATCTCGCAAACCGACCATCGGATTGACTTGATTCCACCACCAAAAGTTGTGGCCTTCAGAGGAGGTTCAGATGAACCTACAACACAATTCAGAAGAGGAGGTTTGATGGTCCACATTGGTCAAAGTTTGGATCTGCAGTTGTAGCTTCAGTTTCAGCAGCTTCCTTCAAACTAAGGCAGTGGATATCTCGCAAACCGATCGTCGGATCGACTTGATTCCACCACCAAAAGTTGCGGCCTTTAGAGGAGGTTTAGATGAACCTACAACGCAGTTCAGAAGAGGAGGTTTGATGGTACACACTGGTCAAAGTTTGGATCTGCAGTTGCAACTTTAGTTTCAGTAGCTTCCTTCAACATAAGTGAGAGAGAGTCTCTTTTCTACGTAGTAGAGAAGAGCCTCTTTTCTACGCAGGAGAGAGAGAGATGTGATGAGATGAGTGAGTGCAAATAAGGAAAAATCCTCCTGTATTTATACACAACTGTTGATGTTTGAATAGATGCGACTATTGGGCTTCTGAGCCTACATGAGTGTAGGTCGGCTTGATAATAATTCCATAATCAAAATAAATTCATATCTCCATAGATACTTATCAGAATCGGATGATATTTAGATCAATTCTACACCTCTCGACGAGAGGAATCTAATAAAAATATTATCAGCCATGAATAAGATGACCCACATGAAGTTTGGCCCTAGTTGCCAATTTTAACACTTAACCCCTCTATTATCATCATTATTATTCACTAACACCTATCACTCAAAGGGTGGACCAAAAAAATGATACTTCCCCATAGAGGTTGGAAACACCTAATAGGGTTACCCTTTAGCCACTCCTACATAGGAAAAAAGCACTGTTGCGAGCTCAGGGTCCTGATTTTGGAAGGGTGTCCTAGTTTGAAGTATTAAATAGCCCATGACATTCAAGTTTGGTTCATTTCGATGAAATAATGATTATTGTCCCTAATGATTGGGTGCTTTCACTAGAATCTTTGTTGTGATTGCCAAGTGGTTCAACAGACCCAATCTTGTGTACCTTACCCACATGTACCCAAGCCACAAAGAAGTGTATTGGCATAAATAGGTGAAGCATTGAGATTCTTGGGCCTCCTAGCAGTAGCATCAAATGACATTTGTTCCAAGGCACCTCCTACACCTAGGACATTAGATAACTTTGTACCTGATTTGATGATTGTTTAGGATGATACATCTGGATACAACATGCCCCAAGGTTGTCCTGGATGCCAATTGATGGATGGCAACTGATTCAAGGCCCAAATGAGGATGGTCTCACATTCTGAGACTAGGGATGGCTAGTTGCAACTAAGAAGCCCTCAGTGTTGGAGTAGAGGAACCCACATTGAGAAGTTGGAGGCCCATGGAAACCACTTTGTGGTGCCCCAACGAGATCTTGGGGCCACAGAAAGCCATTGAGGTAAATTTGTGGGCCAACATTCAAATCATGATTTTTAAATGCTTTTACACCACATTGGACACCTCATAGCACTTGCACATGTCACTTGGAGCTTATTTCATGCATGAAGTCAATCCTAGAAGCCTAGTAGCTCACACGTGTGGGAAAATTAGGGCATTTATTGTTTGAGCTAGTGGGTTGACTTGTAACCCAAGCATATTTTTTGATGAAATTTGTTTTAGGGGTGTCATTAGGCTAATATTAGGTCGTACTCATATAAATAGACGAGAGTCTCATTTATTTCAAATCATCATCTCTTGTGACTATTTCAACCCCTTGGAGATTTTCAGCCCTCTTGTATCTTGTAGAGAAGTGATATATGGAGAAATTTGTCTATTGGAGCTATTTTGTTATTATTGGAGAATTTATCTCGAATCAATATTGGATTATAAATTCATTTTATCTTGTAAGTAAGCCTTGTTCATGATAAACTTTTAATCTTATGTCTAATTTATGTAATGCATCGATTATCTAGGGTTTTCTATCGCACCATTTATTATTGAAGATCAACTGTATAGAATCTAGATATCATCATTGTATGCATTATTCATTCATGAAATGTGAATGATAATCCCCTTGGTGAACTCTTGTGATAGCTCTCACCAAGTGATATTGATCCCTCACAAAGATAATACTTAGGGTTTTGTGTTAGGGCGTCAAAACATCCTTACTCCTTTGCAAGAATAAGCTAATCCATCCTACCCATAGACTCCATAAACCCAAGGACTAGGCACTAGCCATGTCATTTTGGTGATCAAACCTCATTTTATCCATTAACTTGAAATTTGCTCTCTTTCTCTCTCTCCTAATTCTTTTTCCCTAGCCAGTCTGCCGTAGGAAAACCCTAGTTTTGGTTAAGCTTCAAGTTGAGGACTTTTTGAAGGTTTCATGTCATTGGCTTGCTAAGACTCATTGTTTGGAAACCTTTTCTTGGTACATTGACCTTGGGATACTCGTTCTTGCATGATATTTCTCAAACCCTAGGTCTAGTGTGCCCTAATTTGGCCTTTCTAGATGATGCTAATTGCCTTATCTCTCATTGGTTGAACCTTGTACTTAAAAAGAGCCATCCTTTAGTAGCATTAAGAGTCACCTTAACCCTTAAACCTAGAATATCTATCATAGGTGACTTATCTAATGGGAAGCTTCACATTGGTGAAAGTCCATAAAGAGCAGGGGTTAGTGGTTATGGTGATAGTGGGACACACCTCATTGTCGTCACTTGGTCTCGTGCTAACCTTGTAGAATTTGTGGCAACACCAATAAATTACTTTTTGAATTGTTGATTAAAAATACACTAGTATTTACCCCAATCGAGGTGTGTGCCGGAGGATGGCAGGGACGACGGATAGTTATGAAGAGTAAAGGAAACGTACCATCCACCGCCCCCCCACACACTCAAGGCGATGGGTGCAGTGGCCCTTCAAATGAATACATGCAAGGGTGGTGGGAAATGTGGAAAGCACAACAAGGACGAGGAGGGAAGCGCAATAGTTAAGGTAAGACAGGGGAGTGATAATTGTATTGTTGTTTGCTGAGTTTGGAGCTGGAGCACCGGAGCAAGAAGGTGCGGACACCATAGACGGCATTTGTGGAGCGATACCAAGTATGTATCTTGGCCCTGCAACCCTCTTGCAATGGCAACATGGTTTGTTTCTTTTTGGAGGGATCAGGAGAACCATGGGAAGGGGAATTGGGGGACTTGCTGGGGAAAGCGTCGCAGGCATTGCATGGTTGTTGTCTAGTTTTGCGTCTTGTTTATAAGGCACTCGAGTATTGACCTGGCCAATCGCCGAGAAGCCCCTCCTGAGAGCTGCATTGTGACTTCGCGTGTTAACTGGGGCAGAACGAGAGAGGCTAGGTACTGGGGATGGGTAGATTATAAGAAAAGCAGAGGAGTGGCACAGGCTGACTGGGCAGAGGGGAATGGGAAGTCTTACCTGAGCATGGGGATTCTTGCATGGTTGAGAGAGGGGACTGCCAACCATTCAAGGTATGAGCGACATTGGGAAGGGAGAAGGAAGAAGCACAACAGGATAAGGATACTAGCCTCGTCTTCTGACTAGGTTGTCACCCAACTTGTGACCTGCTCCGAGATTAATTGGGCTAGGATAAGGATTAAGCAGAACGTCGGCAATAAGAATCAAAGCCAGAGGTTAACACCTCTTTCTGGTGAACAAGTTTCGAATAGAGTGGAGATGGCTTGGCCAACAAGAGGAAGAGGTCGCAGCAGATGTGGGGGGGATCCTACAAAGGCCAAAGATCCAAGCACTTTGG
Organism: Pinus taeda; assembly: GCA_000404065.3. Taxonomy (NCBI): domain Eukaryota; kingdom Viridiplantae; phylum Streptophyta; class Pinopsida; order Pinales; family Pinaceae; genus Pinus; species Pinus taeda. The sequence continues at coordinate 203,567 of APFE031705630.1, forward strand.
AACCGCGTAGAGGAACGAAGTCTGGTGAACACCTCATTAGCAAAGCCGTCGCGTCATACTGGGAGGGAACGAATGTTGGCATCCACAATCTGCTGGAAGAATGGGAGGAAGAAATTAAGCAAATCAGTGACACAGAGGAGGAGATAGAGAACTGGAGGACCTTAGTCCCGGATCCTAGGAATACCAGAGGAAGAATAACTCAGTTTAAGCAGAACCTCTTGTTGTCGCACAAAATGTCTAGGCACTACGACAACGGCTCAGATCGAGGGCTGTCACCCTGATCCCCAATCGCTCTGCTTAAGCTATCTCCCTACAATAGGCTAAAGGGGGTAGACCCTATGGAAAAGTGGAATGAAGAAGAACTGGTTGGGAACCAACCAGTTCGGGAGACACAGTGAAGCGATCAAGTACTTGATTAAGATTTAGCAAGACTTATAGGATTTGATTAGATTTTAAACGATTGATACCAGTGCCTTATGGAGTCAACAATCTTGCTAGGGAAATTAAGACCAAGTAATCGATTAGCAATTGTTGTTTAGATGAATGACTATTTTATATGAAATGCAGATCCTAAAACTAATGTGAGATGCAAGAATCTTGGTTAATTTTAGTTAAATGCCTATTTAAATGTGAACCCTTCAATCCTTTCTGTGTTGAGCCTGATTTTGTAGTAATTGGCAGAGAGAATATCAGGAGAAGCACACTAAGGTGTGATTAACTATACCTCTCCTAAAATTCTAACATACTCGGTGCCCCGACGCTGCAGAGAACTGTGGCTCTGACGACTGCAAGGTCACCGTTTTAAGTACTATTAAAACAGGCTTCTCAAAAAAAGATGGATGGAGATCTATCCGTCTATCGACCAAGCTTATGCTTGGAAGTAAATTTTATCTATGCAAGGTTAACTTATATGCAAATGCACCAGAAGATGAGATGAAGTTAGACTCGAGAATGGGAAAACACTTATGCCGCAAAAGCCCTCAATTACCCAAATGAAATGCTCGCCCTTTTTTAGATGAAGACTTAGAAAATAAACTCTTGAAGATACTACAGTTAAAACACCAGCTTATTTCAAATCTTCTTGATACAATTTAGCTCAAATAGAACAAAAACAACTTTGCAATTCGATATCAATGTCAACAAATGCTCAAAAAAAATACTCAGTATATGAAACAAAGGATATGCATTTTATCACAATTCCATGACAGAGTACTTAATTTTCAGAAATTAATTTTAGGACATCAATAATAAAAACTTTATGACAGCAGCAATATGACAATGAAAGCAGTAAGCTATCAATGATATCTTTATGCCAAAAATTTTCCGAAATTTTTCCAAACTTGCCCACAAGAATTATCAAAAACTTTCAGCCTGTTATGATGTGATTTCCGGAATTATATCAGATCTGATATACTTATTATAGCCATCAATTAAAACATGAAATAAGCCTAATTATGAATGCCCAACTCAAGAAATTAATTCCTTAATGCATTAGACAACTTTGGAACTGATTTTAGGCTAACCCACATGAAATTTTTCCACTGTTATATTTCAGACTTCAGAAACAGAATTATTCAGAGATAACAATGACCCAAAATGCAGATCTAGGCCAAATTCTTGATACACATCAAACATAAATGACTTATTAATGTATTTAGCAAATTTTTAGTTAATTTCAAACCAATTAGATGTGTTTTTCACCACTATTAGAAAAGTATATGATTGTTGTAGCAAGCAGTGAGGAAAAAGATGGTTTAGAGATCAAACCCTTAGGCCCTAGGCCTTGAAGATCACTTGCCCAAATTGTTAAAAAAAATTTAATATCTGAAACACAAATTTTTACCAAATTTTCTGCAAAACCCACCAATGATTAGTTTCAGAAAATCAAATATTCAAATTAGAAATGGAGCAAGGGAATCTAGGGCCAATGAGAGCTAGCACTAGGCCCAATAGAACTAGCGTTGGGCTAGGGGAAGGCAAATCTGGGCTTAGGAGCCCCAAAACTTGAAACCCTTGTTCTGAAAAAAATTATTTTGCTTCAAATCTTCAGATTTATTGCAAAATCTTTAATGGCTGGCCTTGTAAAAAGATTTGGGATAAGATATTTCCCTACAAGGCCTAGATCTGTCTCAAAACCCCAGATCTGCTTGAAAAATCTCATATTTGAAGATTCACTTGGTTGATTTCTCAATTCTATTCCTAAAAACAATCTTTGAGCCCAGATCTTACCCTCCAGGGTCTAGATCTAGCTCAGATCTGAAGATTTACTTGGTTGATTTCTCAGATCTATTCCTGCAAACAATCTTTAAGCCCAGATCTTGCCCTCCAAGGTCTAGATCTAGCTCAGATCTAGAGATTTAATTCGCTGATTTCTCAGATCTATTTCTGCAAAAGTGAAAAGAGAAAAACCCAATACCCAATATGTACAAAAATAGAGAAAATCCCGAAAACCCAAGTGTTAAAATTCAAAATTATGTTACAAAATTTTCAAATCTACACAACTAAATAACAGATCTATACAAATAATTTACAGATCTATACAAATAATTTACAGATCTATCAAATCTGAGGAGTATGAGTCCAACTCCGCTCCCAGATCTGATAATCTAAGGCTCTTAATAGCCAAATCTATTAAAATTTCCACAAAATATTTAAAAGATTTTGAAATTTTAGAGAGGTACTAGCCCACAAACACCCTACAGAAAAAAGATTATCGTTAAATAAATCTTAAGGCTTATACGAAGTAGGTTCTTCAGAAAATATGTGTTGAGAGTTTGCTGATCCAACCGAGAACTATCACCAAACACTCAATGAGAACTTAAGAGATCTTTTGCAAACACTAGATCAACCATCAAATCAAGTAGAGAAATAGAACAACAATAAAATTCTGAAGAAATAGAGATACCTGCTACTTCAATCAAAATTAAAAATGTTACCCTAGATCCAACAAACTGAATAAGATACCTGTATTCAGATTATTCTTAGAGAGCTATTGATTGATAGTTTTCGCATAATATTAAGCAGAAATTAAAACAATGTTACCATAAATTCATGAAGAGAAACACTACAGCACGTTGAAACCCCAAAGACTTTTGCATTAATTCAAAAAAAGTATACAAGAGAGCTTGAGAGCTTAGTACACGATCCAGAGATCGGATGAACTGACGGACAAATGACCTTCTATTTAAAGAGAAATCCTCCAACGGCTAGTTCGAGTGATCCTCGTCAAAGCAATCTCGACCGTTGATGAGGATTAAAATTTCATTTAAACTCATCCGTCAAAATTTTAAATTATTGAGGAAATTCAAAATTTTAGTTAATTCAAAAATTAAAATTTTGAATTAATTTCCTCAAAATTTTGACTTTGACTTAACCCCAAGGACCAAAGGTTTAGAATTTAACAAAATAATTAATTTACCGTAGTCGCTGGACCTCTTAAAATTTAATTTTTTAACGACCAACGAATTTTGCCTTTGGAGAATTTAAATTTATCTAGGACCTAGAATTAATCAAATTCCTAGCTTGGGATTTTAATTAATTTTGGTCAGAAAATTTAATTAATTAACCTATGAGGGGATAATTTTTTTTTCCAACCCTCAAGACACTTTACATCATGATTTCACATTTTTTACATCTCAAGGGGGAAACCCCATTTCCAAAAGACCCTCACAGACTACCCAATTTTGCGACACAAATATAATCCAGCAGACCAAACAGTTTATAATAAAATAACCTAACCAAATGGTTAGGATTATTCTCAAATCACTTTTACATAAACTCGATCTAGAACACTAGGACTCCCCTAAGACCCTAGTCACAAAATCCATTCCAGCTTTGAAGTAAGGCTGAAGAAAAACTCTGTCGACCATGAGAGAATGGATCAGTGAGACAAAAACCTCCGAGAATGTAGATCGTCACCAGAAAAGTAGGTTTACCTAGGTAATTACATACACGACATGGATCTGCTGAAATTATTTACATTATACACATGCGGAATGGATTTACATTATAACATGATCCTCAAGCTGACGATGATAGTTGGATGGCAGGAACACATCGATCAGGCGTTATCCCTTTTGAGAAAAAGGGGGTGTATTGCTATGGGTCGTTGACACGTAGTTGTCAACACCTCTATCTCTACTGGCTTATGAAAACCCTGTTGGGTAAGGCCATGGAACAAACATCAGTGGGGATGACTCTGTCCCTCCAAGACATGCCCAATTCCAGTTCCATAAGGAGGACATCTGTCTGGATAGAATTTGTTGACCACTACGTGTCAACTACCCTTAGCAGTACACCCCCTTTTCTTCGGAAAAGGGTAGCGCTTGATTGAAGTGTCCATGCCATTCGACAATCATCGTCGACCTTATCATATTATGTTGTAAACCCAGTCTGCATGTGTGAATTATAAATAATCTTAGCAGAAGTGAGTCATGTATGTAAATTTCCTAGGTGGACCTAATGTTTTAGTGATAATCTATGTTCCGAAAGGTTTTTTGTTTCACCAATCCATGATCGACAGAGTTTTCCTTCAGCTTAACCCCAAAGTCGGAATGAATTTTGTCATTAAAATCTTAGGGGAATCCTAGTGTGTTGATTTGCTAGATTATAGTTGGTAATAGAACTAGGTGATCTATGAGGGTCTATGTCAAATGGGTTTTCCCCCTTGAGATGTAAAAAAGTCGTGATGTAAAGTGTCTTGAGGGTTAGAAAATGTTTTTCCCCTCATAAGTCCTAAGTCCTAGGTCCTAGGTGATTTTTCCAAAGGCTAAGTTCGAGGATCCATCCAAAAATAAAAATTAAAAAATTAAGAAAATTAAAAATCAAATAATAGATAAAAATAATAATAAAGTTAAAATAATAATTAAAAATTAAAATATTAAAAAATTAAAAAAATTAAAAAATATTTTGAAAAAGCTTAATAAAAAAAAAAAAAATTGAAAATTCATTTTTATGGTCCATTTTTCTATAGCTAAACGCACTTAAAATGTTTATTTACAAGTTGGCTATATGAAAGTGGTCCCTGATCAGCATTTAAATTTTATGGTCATTTAAAGCATTTAATTTTTCTTGAAATTTAATTGCTGGATCATTTAAAGGGGTTGTGCATTTGTTGAAAATCTTACATCGCTTGGGTTATTTGATGATAAATGATTGTTCTACATGGTTTATATTTCTGCAATATTCAATAAATAATCGTTTAATCATTTATTTCATAAGGCACTGGTCTATTAACATAATAAAATCAATTAAGTGCTTGTTGCCCCTCGTGTCTCCCAACCCAACTGGTCCCCAGTTGGTCATCCATTATCCCATGGGGTCTTACCCCCTTAGCCGCGGGAGACAGGCTTAAACGGAGAGATCGGGGATCAGGGTGACAGCCCCTGGTCTGAGCGTTGTCGTGATAATCTGTGAGACAACATTTTTTGGCGCCGCTGCAGGGGATACTTTATTCTCAGTGTTTCAACGACTTTTCATCATTCATCGTTCATCTTTTTATCTCTCATTTGAGCTGGCATAGTCAACTTTTTTTTTTTTGGCATCATTTGGATCTTTTCATCGCCTTATCTTCCGTCATATCAGCAGCTACACTTTAGTTCGTTTCTTATTTGGGTGGCGACTCCATTTCTTTTCATTTATTTTTTCCCAGACAAGAAGCCTCCCTCATGTCTGCTTGTTGGTTGCTTTTTGGATCCTAGAATTAGATTCATTGTTCAAGTGGCGACTCCACATCTTTCATCTCTTGATTTTCTTGAGCAGAGATCTCTTTCTATCATCCATTTGGTCCCTCGTTATTCATCATGGATTATTCATTTAAACCATGCCATTTTACTGATAATCTCCATGATTTTCCGGAGGTGGCCATTTCTAAATTACCTGTGTTCTCGGGTGGTGATTCAGTCGCTGTAAAAAGGCATCTAGGCTTGTTTACTCCTATAATGATCATATATTGTAGACCCCCTCAGTATAATCATGAAGATGTCAAAATGTGTCTTTTTGTCTTTTCTTTAGAGGGTGATGCTTTGAATTGATTTAATAATTGTCCTGAAGATTCTTTCACTTCTTTACAAGACATTGTCAATGCTTTTAAAGATAGATATGGTTATCCAGATAGCTCGCCTTGTGCCCCTAAAATTGTGCAACATAATGAAAGTAATCTTATAAAAGGTCCAGTTGTCGATGAAAGATTCCAAAGCAATTCTTCATATCAGAATGTGCAATCCACCTGTACCATTGCAAATCAAATTCATGATAGTGGAAAAGCAGGGACAAATGACAATGAAAAGGAAGATCAAAAGCAAATTATACAAGAACTAATGTTTCTGGTAAAAAATATGGAGATCAATCAAACTAATTACGCCAATGATGTGAGAACTTTATACACCCACCTGGAAAAACGTAATAGGGAGATGGAGATCATGCAAAATCAACATGCTAAGGAAATTGAGGCCATGAAGATTAATAACGACACGGAAATTAGTTTTATGCAAAGCAAGTTATCAGGCTTAGAGGAAAATATGACAACCATGAAAGCTAATCATGATAGGGAAATTAATTCTATGCAAAACAAGTTATTAACTATGAATGAAGAAATGACTATCATGACGTTTGATCATAATAATCAGTTGGCTGCCATGCAAGCAAATCATAAGGAAGAGATAAACTCTATGCAATATTGCTTGATGACCATAAAGGAAAAGAACTATAAAGTAATAAAAGATATGGAAGAAAACCATGCCAGGGAAATTAGTGCTATGAAGGTTGAACACTCTAGTCAGATAGATGCCATTAAAATACAGGTTCAGAAAATTCAACAATGCTCAGAGGATGAAAGAAACCAGGGAACATCAATAAATCAAGAGCCTCCTTATCTGTTGCAACAAGCTCCATCTTATTATGAGGTCCTTTGTTCCATTGAAAAGTGGATAATTGAAGGTGACCTAGATAAAAGACAAATTAATAATCAGGTTCATCCACTAGTCATAGAAGATCAAGTTATAACTCATGGCACCTGTGAGATTGATCCATCATCCTTTACAGGGCAGATGCAGAACGAAGAAAGACATGTCATGCATATCTTACATACTTCATCTGAGAGCTTTGAAGCAGAAAGTTCCACATCATCAGTGATACAGGCTGCCAGGAAGAAAAAGCGAAAAAGAAAGAGAACGAAAAAAAGATTTGATGCATTAGACGGCCGCGAGCAGCTTGATTTTCGGATAGGAAAAAGTCCTACCATATGCAGAATTGGACATGGTACATCTGACAAGCAACCAACAGATTTGCCTAAAAGCAGGCAAATGCTCAGTATACACTATATTAAACACATCTGATGCCATGGGGCATCCTCTATATTTTCTAACCTTACTCCTTGTTTTTTCAGCATTTTCATTTCTGTTTTAGGATTAGATTTGCTTTTCTAGATAGTTAATAAATGAAGAGCTTATATCTTTCATGTGCTTAATGTTATATGATGATTTTTTGGATGGACACTACTTATATTTTGTTGTGTGTTGCATGGATGCAGATTCTGGATTCTCACATTCCTACAGTGCAACAACGTGTCCCCAAATGGAGCCAAATGTTGACCACTACGTGTCAACTACCCTTAGCAGTACACCCCCTTTTCTTCGCAAAAGGTTAGCGCTTGATTGACGTGTCCGTGCCATTCGACAATCATCGTCGACCTTATCATATTATGTTGTAAACTCAGTCTGCATGTGTGAACTGTAAATAATCTTAGCAAAGCTGAGTCATGTATGTAAATTGCCTAGGTGGACCTAATGTTTTAGTGATAATCTACGTTCCGGAAGATTTTTTGTCTCACCGATCCATGATCGGCAGAGTTTTCCTTCAGCCTAATCCCAAAGCCGGAATGAATTTTGTCATTAGAATCTTAGGGGAATCCTAGTGTGTTGATCTGCTAGATTATAGTTGGTCGCAGAACTGGGTGATCTATGAGGGTCTATGTCAAATGGGTTTTCCCCCTTGAGATGTAAAAAAGCCGTGATGTAAAGTGTCTTGAGGGTTAGAAAATGTTTTTCCCCTCATAAGTCCTAAGTCCTAGGTCCTAGGTGATTTTTTCAAAGGCTAAGTTCGAGGATCCATCCAAAAATAAAAATTAAGAAAATTAAGAAAATTAAAAAATCAAATAATATATAAAATAATAATAAAAAGTTTAAAAATAATAATTAAGAAAATTAAAATAAAAATAACTTAAAAAATTAAAATTAAAATAAATAAATTTAAAATAAAATTTTAAAAAAATTCAATAAATAATAATAAGTCAAATTTTTGAGTAAATAAATGCAGAATTTTAATTTTTTAATATATTAAAATGCATTTAAAAAATTCAACGGATAAGATTAAAAGAAATCTTGATCCTCATCGACGGTCGAGATTAATTTGACATGGATCACTTGAACTGTTGAGATTTTTTCCTTAAATAGGGTGTTAGGGGTCATTTGAGATCAAATTTGATCCGAGAGTCTGGTGCTAAAGAAAGCTCTCTTGTAGTCAGTTTTTGTGCAATAAAGAAAGACTTTAGGGTTGAAAATCTTGCTGGTGTTACTCTTTTGGAAACGCTGTAAGATTGTTTTATTTTTCTGCATAATCTTATTTTCAGTCATTGATAATAGCTTGATGAAGATTGATTCAGGCACAGGTATCTTGTCTGACCTCTGGGGTTTGAACGATAGTTTAGATTCTGAAATATAATGGCAGGTATCTCCATTTGATCTAGATTTCATTATTGTTTTCTCCCTCTATGTTAATGGTTGATTTTAAGCTGTGCAGGAAATCTTAATTTTTGAGTTTACTGGGCGTTAGGGAAGTTTTCAGCTGAACCAGCCAACTCCCGGATTGTGTTTTCTGAAAGAGCCTAGCTAGTTTTTAATCCCACGCTTATCATCTGATTTTTTTTTTTAATGAATGCATGCAGGGTTTTCTGAAGTATCTCACATTAAAATTTAAATTCTAAAAATATTTATGTGTCATAACGAGAAATCTAGCTATTTTCGAGTCTGCAGTTTATGAATATTGTATTTATTTAGTTAGGGTTTTCAGTTTCAATTCTTGCACATATTATCTTTGGGTGTTTTGTTTTGCCATTACAGGTTGCAGGTTACAGGTCTGAGGAGAAATTTTTGTTTGAAGCCAGATCTAGGCCTTGGAGGGTAAGATCTGGCCTCAGGGTCAGTTCTTGCAGGTTTTTTGCTGAAGAAATTCGAGATTCTCCAAGCTATCCGTTCGCTGGGGTTTTATTTAAAATTGTTTTCCAAAAATATCAACCAACAATCTTGCATTCCAAAGGTTTTAAATCGTTCATTTTCAGATCTAAATTTTTTTATGAGGGTTTCAAGAAATCTGAAGGAGAGCGAGTTAAAAATTTTGTGAAGATTTCTGGAAAATATTTAAAGCTCCTCTCACTCTGTTGCAAATCAAATCCCTGTCTCCTCACAGTTCCATTTCCGCATTTCTCTTCAGCATTACTTCTTGCGGATTCCTTTCACGCTGCTCCAGCACCTACAAACAAAACAAAAATAAAAAAATAAAAATATTTAAAAATTAAAAAATATTTTGAAAAAAACTATAATAAAAAAAAAATTGGAAAATTCATTTTTTATGGTCCATTTCTATATAGCTAAACGCACTTAAAATGTTATTTCACAAGTTGGCAATATGAAAGTGGTAGCTGGTCAGCATTTAAAGCATTTAATTTTTCTTGAAGTTTAATTGTTGGATCATTTAAAGGGGTTGTGCATTTGTTGAAAATCTTACATCGCTTGGGTTATTTGATGATAAATGATTGTTCTACATGGTTTATATTTCTGCAATATTCAATAAATAATCGTTTAATCATTTATTTCATAAGGCACTGGTCTATTAACTTAATAAAATCAATTAAGTGCTTGTTGCCCCTCATGTCTCCCAACCCAACTGGTCCCTAGTTGGTCATCCGTTATCCCATAGGGTCTACCCCCCTTAGCCATAGGAGACAGGCTTAAACGGAGAGATCGGGGATCAGGGTGACAGCCCCCGGTCTGAGCGTTGTCGTGACAATCTGTGCGACAACACCCGAATCAGAAAACTCTCCAACCGGAAAATTATCCCTGCCCCTCACTACAAGAAATCTCCTCGATGACTTCTCCGACAACTATTGTGCTACTATCAAGCCTCTTCTTATAATCCTCTCGTTGATCAATCAACAACCCAAATCAGATTCTAATCAATGGCTCGGATCATTTTGACTTGATCCTCGTCTTCTTCTAGAATTTTCACCCCGGTTTAATTAATACCCTTTAATTCTTTTAATTTCCTAAGTTTAGACTTAGGCATCCTTTAAAAATAATTCATTATTTTAATAGAACTATCTCCAAGTGGAATTTCCCAAAACGATTTTTGGGTATTCTAGAATACATGTGTCCTAGCTTCCCTACAAATTTTGAGGCTTAGAGTACATCCGATGCTACCAGAAATCAACAATTCCCATGTCCCAACTTGGTGGTTAATCTTGTATCATAGTCCTGTAGGATCTCCTCTATTGGCTACTAGCATTAGGAGTGGCACTACATGGGAACCGTGATTTTGGTTGCATGATCCCAGTTCCCGACACCATACATCTCACTCCCCTCCGCTCATTATAACCCCTTTTCACACTTTTCCCATCTGGGTCCACATTTGTCCATTTGGTCCACAAGGTGTTAGCCTCCCCTCCCCTTGTCCATACTTTGGGTCGGGCCTGTAACAATGCCCCGGAGCTTGATGCAGCTAAAAAGAAAGTTAAAAGCATAATTTGGCCACTTACAACGAGAAATGTACTACAAAATGCAAAATATGGCCGAGACATAAAAATTTAGCACGTGGGCAAAAGCCAAACATGAGCCCTACACCCCCCATCATTATGGCCATCACCCTAGTTCCTGTTACCCACCACTTGTGGGTAGTATACATAGGAGAAATTTCTCCTAGAAGGTCCTCAACTGGCTGCCAGCAACCGCTTGCAGCCCCCAAATAGCTTGATGTGTCATTTTCTCTGCCACCTGAGCCAGCCATGTGATCCCTCGCCCATCTATTATGAATGCATGTTTGAACGTGGGCCTTCTGACCCGAAAGGTATGACTTTTCATTGGTATTATTAAGCAATTTTCCTTACCTATCATGGGAACTTTTGGGCATGAATTGGTGGGGGGATTCGGCGGAAAGAGTGGGTTGGGTCTGTGTTCTTGTCTCCATTGCCTGATTTGACAGGCCCTTGTATCCTAATCTCGTGGGATCTCCTTTACTAGCCACTAGCTTTAGAGTTGGAACTACATGGGAAATCCCAATTTTGGTTGCGTGGTCCAGCCTCCCGATATCACCTACATTACTCCCTGTCCACTCATTTGAGCCCCATTCATCTCTTTTCCCGTCCGGGTCCACATAGGGTTAGCCTCCCCTTCCCACTTGTCCACACCTTGGGTCGGGCTTGGAACGATGCCCTAGAGGTTAATGCAACTAAAATGAAAACAAAAAAGCATAATTTGGCCACTCTCAACAGGAAACGTACCACAAAATGCAAAAGATGGTCAGGACATACAAATTTAGTACGTGAGCAAAAGCCAAACATGAGCTCTACCCTTTATCTATGGCCATCACCCTGGTTCCTATGGGCCCTAGATGAGCCCCCTTACATCATTAAGGAACCAATGATTGTCCCAACCCCTGGTGGGCCATGAATTGTCCCACCTCAAGGGGGGTATCCACTGCCACATATTACGCATCATGCTCTCCATCCTTTGGAGCCCCGAGCAATTATAAGGAAAAATCAATCAAAGGTAAAAGGCAGATGAAAAAAGGTGCAAAAACAAAGGTCGGGGTAACTCGTGTACCATGATTTTCTCCCTCCTACATTCATATACCCAAGTGTGGGCTTCCCTTGTTATAGCTACCCAATGTACCTTGACATGTGGTCTGGATGTTTCCCCTAATCCCTCCTCCATTCCATCATTGTATCATTTGTCACCCACCTCTTAAAAGATGTACTATGGACATGCCATCCCTTTTAGAGGTTGAAACCACCTAATAGGGTCTTTGGTTAACCCCCCTTTTGAGCTTGAAGACATTTGTACTTGCCAAAGCCCACTATAGAAGGGCATGCCACCATGAAGTGCCCCATTGATCCCATAACTTGTAAGCATTATTACTTGATTATTCTACTGATTTGTTGTATTGGAGGGCAAGGGGACACATTGGATCTTGTGCAGGATTGTAGGTGGGTCTTCATTTAGGGCTTGGTCTCCCTATATGAGGTCCTAGTTCTCAAAAGGACCACATTGGCACTTGTAGGGTGAGCGTTGAGAGCAATGAGCATCCACCATAGCAGACAGCACTTCATGCTTCCCCAGCAGTGTTCATTGATTGCCCGTGTTCCACCTTTTTGGATGAGGATGATGCACCTGGTCCACCATGCCTAGCCAACTCCACAGTTGCACCATACACTTGGCAAATGCTCCAAGATGCCCCCACTGCAAACGAATGGTTTAAGTCATCACTCCAGCGCTTACAGATGGTCTACAGGCATATTTGACCCATTCGGAGACCCATGAGGTTGTCCTTGTGCCCCCACACCCACTTGGGAGCACCACAAGTTATTGATTAAATAACAAGGGGCCAACCTGTTGTCCACTATGTATGGAGCAATTTTCTTCATCATAGTACCCTTTGGACTTCATCAGGCCTCCTCAAAGGCCCAACGACTCACTTTGATGATCATTCGAACCTCTTGAGAGGCTTATTTGTGTATTATTAAGCTATTTGGTGGGCTTGTCACCAAATGTTATTGTTATTTTGCACATTATTTTATTTTAGAGGCTAATTAGGCCAAAATTAGCTAAATCAAATTCATTAGACATTGTATAAATAGATGATGAGTTGATTCATTCTCTCATCATCAATTGGATTGGATCACTCTCTCTTGAGAGATTTTCGCTATTCTCTTGGAGGATGAAATTGGATGGATGGATGAATTTTGATGTTTGGATCTCTTCATTTTTATCTTGGAGCTTCTATATTGGCATATGATGATGATTGGATATACTTGTTCTCACATGTAAGTTCTCTTTTAATGCTATTTTATCATTTTTTTATGTCACATGCATGTTGATGGGGAATTTCGCTATATTAGGCTGAAATTCGCTACTTTTCTTGTGTGAAATGTGGAAATTTGTCTTTTTATAGCATTGCATCATGTCATGGACCATGTTTGAATAAGCGAATGTTCCAAGAGATAATTTGTTGAACTTTTATCTTGATAAGTCATCACATATTACACATCGAAGTATAAAGACCTTGAAGCAATTGTCTCATGCCCTAATTTGCCATGCGAAATTGTTCTAGAGGCCTCGGTGATGAAGTGAAATTGTTCTTGACTCCATTTCTCCAAAATGATTAGGCACTGATCCTCCATAGGTGATCACTTTAATGCATATTTTTCTCACCTTTATCGCTTTCTTTCTAGGCCTAACCTATATAGGTCACCTAGGGCATCAATTATCTCACAATCTAGCCATCCAAACACTTCGATTTTTGGTCCACAACTACGCTGGAGTTTGCTCTAGAGGCCCTCCAAATTTGAAGCAAATACGACGTTGATATCTCGAGATATTGCAAGCCCTAGATCGAGGACCGTTTCTTGCTCTAGGTTTCCCTTGGCTAGTGACCTCATTTGGATCATTGCATTATATTCCAACAAGATTTGTCCATTGATCCTCTTATCTTTCACAATTAGGTCAAGCCTACCCTTGATTGATCAACTCCACCCCCTTGACCTAATTGTGGGTCCACTTGGTGTTACGTGGTCCCACAACCTCTTAAGGACAACTTCACAAAGACCACTTGGAATCCAAGTTTCCACAAAGATTTCTTGGACTAGGCCCCTCCACTATAAGTCTTATTCGTAAACCCTAGACCTTGAAATCCCCGTGGCCCTTCTTAGAGAGCCTTACACCTTGCTTTTCAAACAAACAAACCACAATTTGAGTCTCTCTTGTGAATAGGCCTTTAGGAATCATTCTTTCTTCATTTATTGACTCATTTATCTGGTGATTCCCTTCATACCAGGTCTCCTCCCATTGGTGAAATTCCGTAAAGGGTAGGGAGCTTTAGCTAATGTGACAGTGGGCTATTGTTGCTCCATTGTTTCCCTTGACCTAGCAGTTGTCCCTCTAGGATCCCCTTCTAGGACCCCTGCTAGTTTGAGCAATAACAGTTCCTAGGGCCCCTATGAGTGCCACCTGCATCATTAAGAAACCCATGATTGTCTCAACCCTTGGTGGGTGATGAACTACCCAACCTTAAGGTGGTGATCACTTCTTTATCATACACATCATGCTCCCATCCCCTGGAGTCCCGAGCAATAAAAGAAAGAAAAATCAATAAAGGCAAAAGGCATATGAAGAAGGGTGGAAAAATAAAGGTCAAGGGAACTCATCTACCACGACTACTCCCTCCTACATCCATATACCCAATGTGTGGGCCTCCTTCATCATAGCTACCCTTGTACTATGGCATGTGGTTTAGAGCCTTCCCTTTGCCCCCACTCTGTTCCATCATTATTTCACATGACCTCTGCCATTTGATAGGTGTACCATGGACCTGTCACTCCGTTAGAGGTTGAAACCACTTAATATGATCCTTTATTAACCTCTCTTGTTGAGCTTGGTAACAACTATAAATTCTAAGCACATTTGGAAGGGCATGCCACTATGAAATGTGAAAACTTCAGCACTACGAAATTATTCTACAGCTCAGAAAATTTCACTACGAAATTTTATTGTTGCGACTGGAAATTATTCTTCTAACTGTAAATTAATTAACAGTTTGTTTGCCCATACAAACAACGAATAATTCACTACTGAAAACTTCACAAATAAAACTATGGAAGAAAATAGCATTGGAAACTGAAAAAATTTAGCACACACACACATACTAAAGTCCTTGGAAAAACCCAACTTGAAAAAATCGGTGCAGCAGCTAAGGGTTCTATTATTATGCAGCAGTGAGAAACTCTTAGTACAATAATTTGGATGTCGAAAACTGGCAATCCTGCAGACAAAACACTGGCAAAAATATATAAGGGGAAACTATCCTCACTCCGAGGAATCTCGGCTCTCGACTACTACTGAAAAGCAAGTTGTCCAACTTGGCCTGCGCAAGCTTTGCGTCAAGCTAAAGTTGCCTACCACACGTGTTGCCCAAATCATCTGCTAATCAAGCAATCATGCCTGTTGTTGGCTAGAAAAATGCTTCTTCGGCACTCTGGAACCTCCACCCAGCCTCTGGAATTGAAAACGTCTTCCTTCCTCAACAAATCGAACCGACCCTTTGAGGCATCTGCGCTAGGACTGCAGCCTCATGGAGAAACTTCAACCTCTCAGCAAATGCACTCGTTGGATCTAGAAAACTTCCTCCAACCTAACTGTCCCTACCCCTCACTGCCTCTACTTCAATCTCTGGCTTCCCAGCAACTGCTGCTGCTCTCTGGAAATCGAACTCCACAAGTGTCTCAAGTGTATTCTCCAAGTGCCCATCGACTTCTTCTTATAATCTTCTATTGGAGCACCAACGACCAAGATTAAAACTTAATTAAGGGCCAAGATCATATCAGAGTCGACCCATGTGAGTTTCTAGAGAATTCTCACCTTGACTTAATTAATTCTGATTAATTAACCAGTTTTCCTAAGTTTAGACTTAGTAAACATTAAAAATAGGTTAATAATCTAATTAAGCCATCTCTAGGTGGAATTTCCATAGATGATTTATGGGTTATGGAGATCTCATGTATTCTAGCCTCTCCCCAAAATTATGTGACTAGAACACAACCGATACTACAAAAACTAACATGAAATGTCCACTTTTGCCCTTGGTTAGCAAGCTTACTTACTCAATTGCACTAATGGATTGTTGTACTAGAAGGTGGGTCTCCAATTTGGACTTAGACTCCCTATACAAGGTCCAATCCCTTCGTAGGGTCATAATGGCAGTTGTAGGGTGAGCGTTGAGAGCCATGGGCCTCCACCACAGAGCATTGATTGCCACACCATGGGCTTCTTCAGCATTGATTGTGCCCCAGCCATACAGAGATGATGATGCACTTGGACCGCGTTGCCCAATCAGCCACACATTTGCATCTGACACTTAGCAATTGATCTAGGGCCCAGATCGGGTTTTGTCTTATCCGAAGAGACATGGGAGGGTATTTGTCATCATTCTAGCCTTATTGATGGAGCATTGACATGTTTGATCTAGATGGAGACCCATGAGACCATTACTTGTGCCCAAGAGGTACCTTGGAGCACCACTTCATGTTTTGCTTGGAGATAAGGGGCCACCCTCTTAACCATTGTTTATGGAGCCTCGTCACTCATCATAACGCTTGAGGAGTCTATTAGGACTTCCATGGCCCTCTTTTGACATTATTGTACCATTTTCGGCCCTCTTAGGATGGGTTATCATTGATGTTTGTAGCTATTGGTGGGCTTGCCACCAAAAGGGTTGTTATTTACACATTAAAATATTATTAGGGGCTTAATTAGGCTAATGGGACCAATTTGAACTTGTGGGAGGCTCATATAAAATTAAAGAGACCTCATTTGTATTTAGACATCAACACTTGACTTAGATATCTCTTCTTGAGAATTCCACACTTCTTTCTTGGTTGTCTATCAGAGATCTCTTGATGCATTTCAATATTTTTGGAGCTGAAATTTCATTCTCTCTTGGAGCCATCTTCTTGATCTTGGATTGGATATATCTCTCTTCGTCTTGTAAGTAATCTTGTTGAATATTTTTACATGGAAAATGTCTAATGTGTTGAAATTTTGTAACTAGCTTTTTCTCTTGTTCCCTAATTATTGAATATAATTATAAAGGATTGATAGATTGCAAATTTGCACATGTTACTCATTGATAAAAAGTAGATGAATGTTTCTATTGGAGTAAAACTTGTTTTCTTTCCATGAAAATCCATCAATATTGGGTGGGTAAATGCTAGAGGGTGCTTGTTGGGGCATCATTTTCTAGCCTCCTTGAAGACAATTTCAACCAAATTTCGAATCACGTAAACTCCACAGCCAAGGACAAGGCACTAATGCGAATAAATTTGGTGATCACCCCTTCTTCCCTCCTCTTTTTCTCCTCCAAATTTTTCGACCTCCAAACCTAGACAAGCTAGCTAGGGCTTCCTACGAAATTCATTTCGAGAGAAATTTTTCAAATCCACTTCGATAGGCTACTGCGTTGGTGTCGCCTCTAGTGATCCTTCAAGTTTCATGCGATTCTTGAGAAATCCCAAGCCCTATCTCCAACTTTGAAGCCCATCTTGAACATTTAGGTGTGTTGGATTTCTTGAGGGTTTTGGCACATAGTATTCGGTGGAATAAATCATTCAAACCCTTTCTCCCATCCCACTATGACCTAGAGAGCATTTTGAAATTTGAAGAGTCTTCTCTCAAGATTATACATAAATCCTAGGTCTTGTGTGGTCCCACTCTAGGCTTCTCAAGGATAGCGAAGGTCTATTTAAAGGCATATAAGCATCATTCAAAGCCTATTGTCACTTGAGTAGTACTAATCATCTTTGGAGCCTTGACCTTAGGCTTCCTTGGATATCATAAGCCCTAGGTCTAGGTCTCCTCATATGTCTTTCTTGGAGAGCCCTTTACTTCTCTGAAATCATCGAACCTTTATTTGAGCCTCTCCTTTGAATGGGCCTTGGAAATCACTTCATACCTAGTCATCGATTTCATCATAAATAGCGATTTCCCCTCATACTGGGACTCCTCCCATCGGTGAAAGTTCGTAAAGAGTAGGGGGCACTGACTAAGGTGACAGTGGGTCTTTGTCCCATTGTTGTCATTTGGTCTAGCAGTTGTCCCTTAGGTACCCCTCCTAGGATACCTACTAGATTGTGTGGCAGCAAGGTGGAAGATCCACCAGATGGATGTGAAGATAGCATTCCTCAACAGAGTAGTTGAGGAAGAGATTTATATGGAGCAACTAGAGGGGTTTGAGCAGTTTCGCAGAGAGACACGTGTGTAATCTAAAGAGAGTTTGTTATGGGCTCAAGCAAGCTCCGAGAGCATGTTCCACTCATATTGACAACTACCTTCGAGTATTGGGCTTCACTAAGAGTGACACGGATGCCAACATGTACTACATCATGGTTGAAGGGCTTTCGCTCATTCTAATGATCCATGTTGAAGACCTTATATTGACTGGAGCAGATAGCGTGATCCAAGATTGCAAGGACGACCTTGCAAGGGAGTTTGAGATGAAGGATATGGGGCTTATGCACTATTTCCTTGGCTTGGAGATTTGGCAGGGAGATGGTGAGATCTTCATGGGGCAGGGGATGTACACTACAGAGATTCTCAAAAGATTTCATATGTAGGATAGCAGCCCCATGACCACGCCTCTAGTCACAAACTGGAGGAAGGTGGATGCTAGTAGAACAAAGCGAGTGGATGCTACAGTATACAAGCAGCTCATCGAGTCGTTAATGTACTTGGTCAACACACAACTTGATATTTGTTTTGTAGTCAACTAACTAAGGCTATTCATGATGGAACCGACCAAAGTTCAGTGGGTTTTTGCGAAGCATGTTTTGAGGTATCTCAAAGGCACAACAGGTTATGGATTGTGGTACAAACAGGTTGATGGAGTGAGGCTTGAGGGCTTCATAGATGCATATTGGGCAGGGTGCTCCATCGTTCAAAAGAGTACTTCAAGTGGTGTCTTCAGCATTGGGTCAACAGGTGTTTCCTAGTATAGGAGGAAGCAGAGATCAGTTGCACTCAATTCAGCATAGGTCGAGTACATGGTTGCCAATTTGGTAGCATGTGAGGCTATTTGGATGAGGAAGTTGCCTGTGGGACTTTTCAGACAAAGGATGGAACCTACTATGATACACTGTTAATTATAGTTGTATCAAGCTCTCTAAGAACCCAGTGTTTCATGATCGCTTAAAGCATATCAAGATCAGGTATCATCATCTCAGAGATTGCATGCAGAAAGGGATAGCAAAGCCACTGTACATTCCAACAGAGTAGTAGACAGCAAATATCTTGACCAAGGCATTGGCAAGAAGCAGTTTTGACCATTTCAGAGATAAGTTGGGAGTTGTACAGAATCCCTTCCTCGCTAAGAAGATGTGTTGAAAATAGTAGCGAAAAAGGTCTTCTTGACTTGTGCCTTAGTCAAGAAAGACCTCGATCGGTCCTTCTTTAGCATGCACAAGTTCAAGGACGAGTTCATGGGCACTTAACTTGTGCGTATAAACTAGAGGCTCAGTTTGTTGTTCCCCAAGTGCGAGTTTATATTTGGAAAAGGACGAGTGAGAGTCTCAATGTCTAACTGAAGCAAGGATGAGCTAGAAGAGTCAGTGCGACTCAGTTAACAACTCAATCACAAGTGTGAGTTCTAAAAATTAACTTGCCATTCATAGCATGAGTCGAAAGGCATAAAAGGATGAAGGCACATTATTGTATCATAACGTTGAGCACAAGTTTATGTAAGAAAGAGTTATTGCAAGCAAAGCGTGTAAGGAGAAGCTTTGAGAGAGAAAATTTCCTTGTGATGTGCACTAAGATTTAGGGAGAAAATCCTAAATAATAGGGGCTCAAATATGCGCTAGGAAATAGGGGGAAATAGGAGCCAGATTGCACAAGGAGGGAGGAGTTGGATCAAGGGTTCTTGCAGGGAGCTTCAACTAAGTATTAGCAAAGAGAACAATTGTGTTTTCTATTGAAACAATTTATCTTGTAAAGAAATTCGAATGCTCATAATTTTTCTCAATGAAATCTACTGCAAGAAAAGGATTTTCCCAGTTGGGTTTCCTAGAAAAATATTGTGTTATTGCGTGACTGTGTTCTTTATCTTTGCGTTTCTTTTATTCTGTTGTTGATCTATCATAGAGAAACCCTGTGTCTTGATGCAATGAAATTAGTTTCAAATGTGTCATCATAGCAATTGCAGAATTTCAAGGAAAATCTACATTTTCAGAGTTTTGCATCGACATTGAGCATCTAGTTTGGAGCCATGTGTCCTTTTCATCAATCAATGATTATCTTTTGGTACACAATTGTTAATGTAGTTGGAGATGATTATATTATTATTAGTGGAGGATCCTTGGGATGAGTTCAATGAGCCCCTTACACTAGGATTAAGGGTATTGAGACTTCCAAAGTAGGAGCACGAGCACAATAGAAAATAACTACACATCATGTTGAAATTTCACAAACAAGCGGTACAACAAAGAATGTAATAGCTGAAGAAACAAACCAAAAGATCCATAGGAAAGTGGCAGTTATCTTGCATGTTATTTGCATACCTTTCCACCTTCAAATAACATACGAAAACAATTGTATACAAAGTTTTCAAACATGATAAGCAACCATCAAATTGGAAACTGTCAAAAGGTCTAATCTAGTGAGGCATCACTAACACTTTTGGAGTCAAGGCTTGTTGTATAGAGGTAATCGCCAATCCAAACTACAAAATAGCACCCTCAACCGCTTGCATCAAAGCATAAAAATTGCATAAGGTGCAACCTAGCTATGGCACAGTGCCTAACGCACTATTGTTTGAATGAATGTGAACTACCTAGAGGGAGCTAAGAAAATTCTCAGAGATAGCATAAATAGTAAGGAACTTCAAAATTTTATTCCAAGAATATCCTAAGACAAACGTTAAAGAGAATTGTGAACAACAAAATGAGAAATTATAAGCTAAAGTGACCAAAGGACTCAAATCAGTTCTACAATCTTTTAAGATGGAAAATAATCCAAGTCAACATTTGAACAATGGAATTTAATGTGTTTCTATGACTTACGAGAATAGGAGTTGCTAAGAGTGAGAAAAGAAGCTGAAGTTCCTCATGAACTATTGGGTGCACTAAATGACACATTTGTAGTTCTAATTCTAAAGCAAAATGATCCATAAAACTTTGATGATTATGGCCCTATCTCACCATGCAATTCTTTATGCAACATTTCCACAATAGTTTCAACAAATAGGCTTGAAAACATTTTCCCTAACTTCATCTCAAAAGAGTTGTTTGGTTTTCTTCACAGTAGGAAAATTCATGATGTGGTGAGAATAGCACAAGGAGGACTACATATAATAAAAGTAATAAATTTCAACTATGATGATGAGATTAAACTTAGTTAAGGCTTATAATAAGATGAGCTAGTTAGATAATGGCATTATTTTGATTCAAATTGGGATGAGATTTTTAGTAGTAAATTAGATTATGGGGTTTCTCAACTTCCTTTGTCATATCAATTAATCAATCGACATCCAATTTCTTCTTCACTAACAGGGGTTTAATGCAGAGATGCCCTATGTGTCCTTTCTTATCTTGTTGGTTGCAAAAGGTTTGAGCAAAATGGTCAATGCATCTAAAAGGGAAGGTGCTATAAAGGGCATCAAAATGAGAAACTATTTTCTTTATCCTATTTACTATTTGTGGGTAATGTAGTTTTGTTTGGCATGGGAAAAATTAGGGAAGTAGAAAAGTATTAAAAGATCCTTGAATTATACAATAAGGAAAAATGGATGTCGGTGAATGTTCATAAATCTCGAGTGTCCTTCAATAGCCTAGAGGAAGGTTTAGAGAGGCCGTTTGCTCAAATATTGATGCAAGGTTAAAATATCTAAAGTTTTTCCTCGAACTCCCTAACTACAGATTCAAGGATTGGAATTGGCTCTATAAAAAGATTGAAGCAAAGATGACTAATTCATGTTATTGGTGGTTATCCAATGGAGCTTTAGTCAAATTAATTTTGGAGGGGATGCCTATTTGTTGGCATTCTTTAGCTTACATACCAAAAGCAATGTTGGGAAAAAGAAAATAGAAAGAAGTTCTTTAGCTTCTTGTAGACAATAAAAAGAGAAACGAAAGGAATACCATTACTTAAGAGACAAAAGTTTGCAAAACCAAAACCAAGAGGAGGTTAGAAGATTTTATAATATTCATCTATTTAAAAAATCTTCACCAACAAAAAGTCTATTTGACAAGGAATGAAGGCTTTATGAAAGATGTGATTAAGAAAAGTACATAGTTCTTGGGTCAGTGGTGGATTAGGCAAGAATTGCTCCATCCAATAGCATATTGGAAACATAAATTATATAAATAAATAGCACATATAAAACACAAATGATATAAATAAATAGCATATATGAAACACAAATGATATAAATATGTAGCAGAACAGGAATTAAATTGAAGCAAAATACCTCCTCCTTAGCCTTTCCCTGCCCCAACCGCATCTCCTCTTTCACCTTACCCTACGCCCACTGCACCTAGAACGATGGGTATCCGAAAAGTTCCACCTCCTCTACTGATCCAACGAAGTTGGAAACGAAATATTTGCGTGTGCCATCATTATGTCATAGCCGTGGCCACCTGTTCACCATTATCATGATTAACCACAAGTTTAAATAATAACATACAGTGATTTTCATGTAGGCTTGTATAAAGTTTCATACCTTGGCACCCGCAAACTTCGTTAGTAGCTTTCCATTGGCGTTAGTAAAAAGATACCTCCAGAGATGATGATTCTTTTTCCTTCTCATCGCAGTTGCAGTGCTGCTTCACCGTGAAAGCGAAAGAATCTGAGCACCGTAAGCTATTTCTCCATGTCACTCCTTCACGCTTACCGGATTTCATCAGGTCGGCCATATCCTACAATCATAGCACATCGTACAAGATTTGATGTCAACAACCACAGTTCACAAATTCCCCAAAAATTAAATAAATTAACCTAAGCATAGCTACTTCACCTGTGCCGGCTTGCTATTTTGGGCAGCCTTTTTCGCATCCATTAAACTCAAATCTATGAAAAAATTGGTAGACAAACAGAAAAGAAAGACAGGATATCAAACCCACAATAGGATATGCTTAAATTGAAGAAGAACAGCAAAAAATATTTTAAAGAAGGCAGAACATTATTTCCAGGTTTCGTTCACTGTAGACAAAGACAAACCATGGCCCTGATAATCATAATCTCTCCGATTCCCGACGTCGAAATTGAGTTCGTAACTTGGAGGATCATACTGGAATCTTGAGGGCCTCGAATTGTAAATGGTTTTGCCGTCTTCTTTGAACTTGCGAACTAGGTGTTTCAGTTTGGGTTCGTTAAAGCAGGTTCCGGCATCATCCATAATGGATCCCGGCCATTCTCCAGCACGTCTGACACTGTTTAGGCCCCTGTTCCACCAATTCTGAGAATACCCATCCACAAATTTAAACAATAATACACAGTGATTTTCATGCAAGGCTCGTATACAGTTTCATACCTTAACACCTGTAAGCTTCATTACTAGTTTCTCACTGGAGTTAGGTAAAAGGCGCATCCATCTCGCTCATCCACTCTTGCCGTCTGACGCTGTTTAAACCCCTGTTCCACCAATTCTGAGATTCCCCATCCACAGGTTTAAATAATAATAATAATTAGACACACTGATTTTCATGCAGAGCTTGTATACAGGCTTCATAAATTCATGCCTTAACACCTGTAAGCTTAGTAATTTCCCACTGGCGTTGGGTAAGAGGTGCCTCCAGAGATAATTCGTTTTCCTTGCCATCGCAGTTGCTACTTCTCCATCTCGCTCCTCAACTCTCGCTAGATTTCATTAGATCAGCCAGATCCTACAATTATAGCACATCAGATAAGATTTGATTTCAGCGACCACAATTCAGGTATTCACAGAAAGGAAATAAATGACCCTGTGCATAATTACCTTCACCTGTGCCGGCTGGGCTATTTTTGGTAGCCTTCGTTTTCACATCCATTAAATTCAAAGGAATAAAACCATAGAAAAATTGGTAAACAAACAGAAAAGAAAAACAATATATCAAACCCACAAATAGCATGGCCATGCTTGAAATAAAATGCAGAGGAACAGCAAAATTATTTTAAAAGAGGGAGAACCAAAAAAAAACCAAAATCTATGGCAGCTATAAGAAGTTTTAACTGGAGAACGGTGGCAACCGCTAAAAATATATTTTAAAAAATTAAAACAACCCAACAAAAACCGAAAAACACAGGCAAAATCACACTCTGCTCGCCCATAGACAAACAACGAAAGCCTCTTCTCTGCTCTGGGTTTATCACATCACATCAGGTTCAGACGAACCTCTTCCGACCCTGCCTCCTCTGGGTTCATCACATCGCATCAGGTTCAGACGAACCTCTTCCGGCCCTGCCTCCTCTGGGTTCATCACATGGCATCAGGTTCAGACGAAACCTCTTCCGGCCAAACCCTCCCCTCCAAAATTCACCAGAGTTTGAATGAATAGCGAAGAGCGCGGGTGATCATATTTGTTTGATTATTTGTTTTTTTTAATTTATTGCTTTTTAAAAATATGGCCGTTATGGCTTTTTATCATGCATTGGCCTATTGGCCTATTGAGGAGGATTTTTTAATCATTTTTAAGTTACATTCAAATTATGAAATTGAATAATGGTTTCTTTTATTGAATCTGGTTATAATGAAGGTTATAATTTTTTGTTATTCAAAAAGGTATATTGGTGTAGCTCAACAAAATAGTTTTTTTAATTGAATCTCATACTATAATTTCAAACAAGGGTATAATTTTTTAATTTCAAACAAGGTATAATTTTTTGTTATTCAAAAAGATATAATAGTGTAGCTTAACAAAATAGTTTCTTACATTGAGGTAATATAATTTCAAGGTAATAATTTTTTGTTATTTAAAATATATTTTTGAATGTATAAAAAAAATTAGCGCCTTGAAACACACTCAAAATTTACAAAGTAAACAATCTAAAATCAAGTTTTTTAAAATCTCTTATTTTGGTTAAAATTAACAAGGAAAAATTATTTTAAAAAATATTATTTCATGTCTAAGTTAGACTACGCTCATTGTAATTAAATGATTGAGTGATGTTTATTATAATAACACATAATTATCAAGTGACATGGTGCAAGATCTTTATAGTACTATCACTCTCTTGCGTACCAAGGATGATTGGGTAATGTTTATTATAATAACACATAATTATCAAGTGACATGGTGTAAAATCTTTATAGCCCTATGGCTCTCTTGCATACCAAGGATTTTGCCATCTAAAGACCAACGAGACATAGAAGGAGGAGAGTGGGTTTTTATCATTTTATTGTAAGAACTATGATCTATCCCTAACTAATTTTATACTAAGTGACTCAAGTTAGTCTTCATAGTGTTAAATATTCTTTTGATGATAAGAAATATTGATCCGTTCTCAAATTGCAAAACATAAATAAATTAAAACTTTATTTGAACTTTATGATTTCTAGCAACTTAATTTATTTAATGATTTTATATAGATATTTTCTCTGTATTATAGGTGTATGAGTATAGTCACATTTGCAACTCCTTTAAAAAGGAAATAAGATAAGATTATAGGTTGCTTGGTGGGCGCTTAAGGCATGGTGAAAATGGTTTGTGTCCTTGGATACGTTAGTAAAAGTTCAATTTTCAAGATGTCAAGCAAGTGATTTACATAATCTCAATGGTACATTTAAAATTTTATTCTTAATATTTTAACTAAAGAATATTATTTGATTAACCTAAAATTGAAGGATTCAAGCATAAACTCATTAATAAATTTAGTTACAATTCAAGCTCTAGTCAATCAGACAAATAGGTCTAATCATACATGTTATGTTCCTTCTTGTTAAATTTCCAAATGTTCTCGCTTAAAACACCTTAAATTTTCATCAAATTTGTTCTAATATGAATCTCTTGGGTTGTTAAAGCACCTCGCTATTGAGAGGTTATGAGTTCAATTATCCTCAACACTCTTGAGGTTAGGCTCCATGGTTGAGCCAGTGGGAAGTGGTCACTTTGAGTGGATCTACCTGAAATAGTGTTTATGTGGACATAGTGGTCATCAATCTCTGGAGTCCGTGAGCCACATTCAAAAAAAAATATGAATCTCTTAGGACTTACAATAAGTGTAGGGAGATATTACATTTGATCATGAATCACAGATGTTAAAGGCCCATTTTATTTGTTGGAACCTAAGTTCTTTGATATTTATAATACATGGATGATTTTTATAAGTTTGTTTTGCTAAATAGAGTCATAAAAAAGTCTACTTTGGGATGAAATACGATTTGTAGAGTTTATAACACACTCCCTTGTATAGCCAAAGCTGGTTACTATGCTAACCCAACCCAAAGATGGTTATACTTCAAATAGTTGACCTACATTGAAAAGGTGCCAAAAATGGCTAACAATTACATGAATAAAGAGTCTATGATTAGCTTTTATTGAGGGCTAACCAACTTAAGTTGTTTTTTTATAATTATTAAAAAGTTGCAATCATCTAGCCCATAATGGATGGATGTAGATTTCTGATTTTAGATTTGGGGAAATTAGAAACAAGTGTGCAACTAAAGGTTTGTGATATGTGATTTTTCAATGAAGTTAAAAATCTTATTGTTCCTTTGAATATTTATGCTCCAAAAGATGACTAGACTATTTTCTACATAAGAGAAGCTACTAGAGATTAGCTTACTGTACATGTTATCCTATTTACCACTATAGTTGTCATTTTCATATTCTCTCTTTTACTTGTTTCATTAAGGCTAGCACAACTAGGAAATGTTTCCTATAGGGATTACATAAATTCATCAAATAAGCCAATGTTTTGTATCATTGGTTTCTCAATTGTATTAGATGTATATAAAGAAGTTAGGAGTCATTCATTATTGCCAGCATAATCTCCTTAACCATTGAACTGTAAATATGGTTGAATGGAAAATGAAATAAAGGACTGGAAAAAAAAACCTAATTTCCAATATGCCAAGTTTTGTGAACATTAATGGAAGAGTCTTCCACAACAATCATATATAGTATTGAAGAGTGAGAATGGTTTAGTGAAGAGTAAATAAGGCCCCTAAGGTGTTTTTCTAAATGCAATTGTTAAATGTTAACATGAATATAAAACGGTGACTTTCATTAAACCTTATCCACTCTCTTACAACCAAAAGAATGGATCCCTAAATTGGAAATGGATGCATTAAAGCACACCACGAATTCTTTGGAATCTATTTTGGATTGGTGCTTTTCGGCTCCAATGAGATTTTGGTGTGAGTATGCCAAGAATTGATTCTGGTAACTCTAGATAATAGTCATATTAATGTGGAAACATTGGAACAAAATCCTCGACAAGGAATATACCATTATCACTTACTAGGTTTGCATTTAAGATGGTGTCATGACCTACATAGTACAAAGCACACCTATAAGTGATGTTAGTACCAAAGTGTAGAAGAATGTTAACTCGAAGACTTGCACCCCAAATCCAGCTCTATTATTGGAAAAGTTTTTGGTGTGTGTAACTTACCACTTTGGCACTTTTTTGTTTTGCACTTTCACTCATTGTTGCCTTTGTATTCTAACTAGTGGGCACTCAACTACTTCAATAGTGAGGCACATTGGTATTTCAGAACTTAGGCACTTTTTCATTTGGAGATTTAGTATTCTTGTATTTCAAGTTTTCAACACTATCAAATGTGCATTTACTTCTAAGATACTTTTATAATATGCCTTGTGCACTTGTGGTACTTTCAATATCTTGAAGTTCCTTTGTAATTACAATAATTTTGTAACTTGATGTGTTCTCACTTTTATCAATTGTCAACATGGCACTTGGCTGTTGAAAATCTTTACTCCTAATAGCACCTTTTGTTTTGTGTGTTTAACCTTCTACATGTTGCAAGTTGATTATGGGAGCAAGGAACAAATATTCTTATGCATGATTGTAGTATTTTCTTCCCAAAGTTTCCATAAGGTTTCGGTTATTGTCTTTGAAAATATTTGCTTTTGATGGAGTAATATGCCATAATTTTATGTCTGCAAATATTATAGTTATCCTTAAAACAAATACGATATGGCACTTTAGTAACAGGTCAGTGGACTTGGTTCAAAAAGAAGAAATGTTGCATGCATTGAATGCATAGCTTTGATTTGAAGGGCCCCCATTGTATTAAACTACCTCATAACCTGTACATACTATAGTACATACAATATCTTACCTAGTCAGATATTGATTTCCAGGTTTGCACATAGGATTGATTATTGTCTTTCACATGGTATCCATTTGCATTGTTTGGGTTTCACATGAGTATTCTAGTACAAATAAAAAGCAGCCAGGTAAATACGCATTTATGCTCTTGTAGCCGAAGATTATATATAGTAATATAGATAACATTTTCAATGACTACAAGGCATCCTTGTGGCATGTATAGCTAGTGCTAATTCATAGTTTTAATCATTGTTCCGACAATATTGTGAACCTAACATATAGGATTTCATGTGTGTGTGTAAGCCTATATATACCACTATGACACTTGGTTTTCTACCTAGTCACTAGGCTTGACTCCATGATCATAATCTATAGGAAATAGGAGTTAACACCATTCTTTAAGCAATGCAAACACACTTGGCAAGAGCTCAAACAAGAGCATACCTATTCAATGAAGATCTAATTTAAGAAATACAACACTCTTTTCTAACACATAGAAATCTATTAATGCAAGCACATTGTCTTGTTTAATATCCATAGTCACCTTTAATGTCAAGATCCACTGGACTCAAGAATCCATATACACATAAGCTTAATGGTTTCAGTTCATATGTTTGTAAATTGTGTTCTTTCAACTGTGTGGGACATGTTAGGATGTGTGGTGGTTAATTTGTTGTTGAACACTTCTTAGTCCAGTATTCCAGGTTAGAATTCAACAAATCTTCATGGTGGTCCACATACAAGGTTGAGAATGAGTTTGTAACAAGTTTTTCAACAAGAATTCCATTACACGCATCATTATACAAACATTACAAAAGAATAACATCAGTAACCATGCTACTACTAGATGAACAACCACATCACAAGTCATACCTCACACATCAATGACATCATTCACACTCCATAAAATAAACATGAAATTCATTATATTGCTCAAAAGTGAGAGATACTTATCTCAACTAGGACTGGGCACCTGAGTCTAGGACTGTGACTATCCACCTAGCCTTATATTAGGTTGCGTTGTGGTCTCTTTGACAACCAATCACCCCTAAGCCAGATTCCAAAGCTTGAAGAGGTTACTCAAAGGATGAGACCAAAATCATTGATTGAAGCATAAACTCCAAAGGTCCAACCACTTCCACCCACCAACTACTAAATGCAATAAGCCCAACACAAGGAGTCCAGAGGTTTGCTACCTCCACCCTTCAATCAAATGATGGCTTCATTAAAGGTTTAAATAGGGAGTCCAGAAGCCTGATACCTCCACCCTCCAACCCCCTTATAACCTCTTCAATAACCATAACATAAATGTCCCCTTCCTTGGAATTAAATTTTATAGAAGTGGCCTCTTGTTGTAAATTTATTTAAAAGTACACCTCCTTTTAATAAGTTCAAATAGGCTAAGATTGTGATCCCTTCCAATTAACAGAGCCAACCTTTCATAAGGGTGTATAAACAGATCATTGGCACCCTTCTTATGGGCTTTCAGAGTTCTAAAGTGCACCCACAAGCTTGAATCCCATATCTAGATATTTCAGTTCAGGGAATTGCTTAGCAGGGTTCTAGGACAAGTGGCTTTGGACTTCACAGATGACTCATGTCCATAGAAGCATTGGCTTGTTAATATGGCCATATGTTGGAGCAGAGAACCCATTTCACAGTAGGAAGTAAGGTCAAATTCTTGATGATGTCATCCATACCCCCTGTTACAAGCACTAGACTATATCACGAGGAAAAAGTAGCCCAAGTAAAACATTTATTTGTGTGTTAAAAATTCGATCCCCGAAACCCCAAAATGTTGTCATGCCTAGCAGATTGATTAATTCTATTGCTCCATTCCCAAAGCTTTGATTCAACCATAGTTGGAAAAGCATAATTGTCGAAAATATAATACCACCAGACATAATGAGGGTGATGGAGAGTAAACTAGTCATTAAGAATCTAGCCAATAATGAGAAAATTGCATCAGTAGCTTCAAAAACAAGCATAGTACCTCCAACACATGATATACAAATTGCAGGGTTGACAACATATTTTGTAAACTCTGCCCATACAAATCCTTGTTCAAGGCCTAAGTAGACAAGCAAAGGGATCAACAATAACATCCTTTTATCAAAGAGAGGAATAAAGGTTGTCTTTAGTAAATCTCCAACAGAAGAATGTGAGCCACTACTAGCTTGAATAGTAAGATCAACTTTTGTACCACTATGTTTATCTAAAAAGAATCCAAAAATTGTGCCTAGAGTCATGCTTCCAAGAAATAGAATAAACAACACTTTTGTGCCATAGCCTTTACCTTCCATTCCAGTTTTCAATAAAGAAAGCAAAAGTAGATTATAATAACCTGGGTACTAGAAAACATTTCCCAAAAATTTCCATTGAAGTTTACAAGAACTCTTCCTTCAAGCAAGTTACATTCAGTTGCATGGCTCCTTGCGGCAAAAGTCATGTAGGTTCCCTCCCCAACCCACATAAGAAAAGTTTTAAATCCAAGATTCAATGATGTCATAATCTTGTGAAAAGGGTAAACCTCTTGAAAAAACTCCAACATGTTAATTTATAAAGTTGAATATCTTGGATATCTAATGGAGAAAACAAAAAGAAGTTTTGACATCACCTTGAAGGCTACGAGAAAACACATTATGAGAGTGGGAATTGACAACCAAGTGGGATATAAGTTTGATGCATGCAACCACAATGTGTGGAGTGTTAATTTGGCAACTCAAGGAGAAATGTCTTCCATTCGACAACCTTCCTCATCAAGAAAGACTCCTCCTAGCCCTTGTAAGAATTTAATTTGGTGAAGGAAAAATGTAATTTTTAAAGTGAAACCCACAAGTACACAAAAGTACAAGTCGGTGTGGACCAATTAATTCGTTCCCCTAAGGCTCGTATAAATACGCATCATGTCACATCACTTTGGAGCATCATCGTCAAACATCTCATCTTCTCTCCCTTCATTTGATTAGTTCGTACAAATCTGAAATAAGGAGGTATGAGCTCACACATGCGAAGGGAAGGAAGACAAGTCTAATTTTTGCATTGACCTTCTAATTGGGACAATTTGACCAGCCATTGATCAACTTTGACTTGAAGTTTTGACTTGAAAATTTTCAATTTTAGAAGGTCGAATTGTTTAGGAAAAGGACCGAACTTTTCTGGGCAGTTTGACTTGGGTTGGCTATAGACTTTGACTGAAGTTTACCACACAAAAATTGAAGTTTGACTGTAAGTTTTCTCTCTACTTTGACCTAACATTTGTTGATTGTTTTTACGGGGTTTGACAGAGTTTGAAAGGCCGAGTTCCTTGACAATTGACATAGATGATTTGGAGGCACTTTGATTGTTGAATGTTAACTGGTTAGGGCATCTTTGATTGCTATTGACTTTGACCAAAAATTGCAGACTTTGACTTTGGATTAGATTTGACTTTTTGGATATTGGTGAGTTGAATTAGATAGTCAAAGTCATTGACCTTTGACTGGTTGTTAATGAATTGGAACATTGCATCTCTTTGTTGAACATTTGATGAAAATCTAATAGAAGAAAAATTTTGAAAGGGTTTTCCCCCTTGTGGGGTTTTTCCCTGGTCTTTGACCAAATCTTGTGTCTCTCTTATTCTTGTTCTTGGTTGCCTTCTATTGCATTTGAATTATTGTTCTATCTATACTTGCTTATTGTCTTTGGAAGATTGAATTTATTGGAATAAGTGATTGTGCTAAGCATAAAACACGTAAAATTAATATGGGATCAAAGTTGAGGTGAAGATAAGTCGAAGGAGATAAGAAACAAGCAATCATCTTTGGAATGAGTTAAAGGAGCCTAATTGACTTGGTCAATATGTTTACCTCATACTTCAAGGAATCAAAGAAGTTGAATGGCTCATCTAATTTTGTTACTTGGAAGATCGGGTTGGAAGTGACCTTAGATGAAAATGATGTCTTGGAATATGTGGAAGGAAAGGTATAGGAGCCTCTAGAAAATGCTTTTGTTATTGTCAAGGCCAGGTACAATAAAGGTGAGATCAAAGCAAAGAAAATAATTATTAATTCTTTGAAAGATCATTTGCTTACTTACATTGCAAAGTTGAAGAAATCCAAGGATGTCTATGATAAGTTGGTTGCGATGTATGAGGTCAACAATTTGAACCACATTCTTTCCTAGAAGACTCAACTTAAGGACATCAAAATGAACAAGGGGGAGATTGTCTAGTCATATTTCATGAGGATATCCCAACTAAGGGATCAATTGAAAATGGTTGGGGAACCTATGTCTGATAGAGAGAGAGTACTCATTGCACTTCAAGGCCTTCCTCCTATTTGGGAGACTTTCATTAATACTATAAGAAACAATGTCAAGTTCCCTACATTTGATGAGCTCATTAGAAAATGCACTCAAGAAGAAAATAAAATGATATCCAGAGGAAAGATTCAAAACCGTGAAGAAGGAGAGCCCTATACATTTCTTGCACAAGTAAAGTGGACAAAAGGAAGGGGAAGACCATCTAGTTCAAGAAATCCTACCCATTCATCAAAGGACTCCAAAAGAAGAGGAAGGAGAATTGAATGCTTCAATTTCCACATGCATGGTCACTATGTCCAAGACGCTCTGAAAAATAGAGATGCTCCAAGGTCCAACTATAACAACAATCATGGCTTCAACAATAACAGGTTTAATGATAGAAGAATAAGAGATGCTCTTGATGATCCTGAAGAAGATCACCATACTCAAAAGAGATTGAGGAATTCAAGGTGTGGAAATAATGTAGCTACTACTCAATCGTAATATATTCTTATTTTTGCTCTTTCTAGTTCCTCTCCTCTAAATTCATATGATGGTTAGTAAACAGTGGGGCCTCTAGACATTTCTCTAGGTATCATGAAGTCCTCTAAAATATGGTTGAGAGGGAGAATAATATGATGATCATTCTTGGGGACTACTCTACTTTTCCTATGAAGGGTTTTGGTTATGTTACATTTCATTTGGATTATGGGGAAATCATACTTCTTCATTTGTGTTCCAGGATTGAAGAAGAACCTTGTATCTATATCTTCCTTCGTAAGAGGAAAGGTCCTCACCTGGCCTATGGAATCTCACATGAGGAATGCATTCACCTTGGTATCTAGAATTGAAGGACTCTGTAGAGTTAATGGAAGAACATCGCGAGCACTGGTCCATTATAGCAATCGTCAAAGTGAGCTATGGTGCTGAAGGTTTTCACATCTAAACTATGATGCCCTGCCTAAAGTAAGAATGGTTTATGTAATGCTTGAAGTTCAAACTAAGCAAGATGGGGTATGTCTGGGATGTGCCAATGGAAAGAATTCGAGGGGACCATTCCCTTCTAGCAAAAGCAGGACCAATGATATTCTACAACTCATACATTCTGATTTATGTGGACCCGTGCCAATAAAATCTCTAGGTGTCTATCTATATTACATAATATTTGTGGATAACTTCTCCTAAAAGACATGGATATTCTACTTGAAGCACAAGGACAAAGCATGTTATATGTTCCAGTATTTCAAGGTACTGATAGAATATCAAACATGGAAAAGATTCAAGGTCTTCAAGTCTAATAATGGTGGTACACTTATAATGAGCTCATTGACTTTTGCAAGAAGGAGACCATTGTACCTTATAATTTCGAGCAGAATGGCGTGGCTAAAAGAAATAATATGATCATCATGGAATTTGTTGTTGAAAATCGTAACTAGGTTCAGTCTTCATTATGATGTAATTGTAATCATGACACTATATCTTATTTGTAAAGAAAGAAAAATGAAAGAAAGAGAAATAATATCTTATTTTGGAGTATGGTTTTGTAGGTTTTAACCTTGTACAGATATTACCTGCATACGAATTCTAAAACACAGAAAATAAACAATGCGAGAGCATAACACATAAAACACATATACACAGAGATTTTCCCCTGGATCCCAAAATCGGGACTACCAGCTTGATTTTTCATTATTGTTCCTTTCAATGTTACAATAAATATTTATACATGTTGAAGCATCCAATGCCATGGACTAAAAACCATGGACCGAAAACCATTGCGTCCAAAACCATGTGCAAAAAATCATGCAAAAAACCATAGGTAGGTCCTCCCAACCTAATATAGAGTCCAAAAACAAAATTTTATGGCCTCAAACCCCTTGTGACCCCCCCCCCCGCTACGCAATCGGCGTAATGAAGGGGGGGCTCTGCCCCCCTTCTAACCCCCCGGTTAACTACGTCGTCTAGTCGTGGAAAGAATATAACACAACCCAACATTATCCCACTTATTGTTTTCTTTCCACAGGGGGCCATAGGAGAGCTTAGTCATTTATACAGCCCTGCAACGCCCATTGTTTCTCTACACCAAGAGAACTTCTCAGAGCTCACATATTTTATCAATGCATCTGCAGTATTATTCAAAGTGTCCACCTTTACCAACAACACCTTTTTGTCTTCTATCATATCCCTCACAAAGTGACATTGAACATCAATGTGCTTTGTCTTTGAATGATATGCAAGGTTCTTTGCCAAGAAAATTGCACTTTGTCTGTCACAGTCTATCCTTATAGCTCCATGTACTAACCCCATACTTGAACACAATCTCTGTAGCCAAACTGCTTCCTTGCTTGCATGAGTGGCTGCCATGTATTCTGCCTCTGTAGTTGATAGTGCCACTACAGATTGTTTCTTACTCATCCAACTGACTGCACCTCCAAATAGGTTAAACACATACCCACTTGTAGATCTTCTCTGATCCATATCTCCAGCCCAGTCTGCATCAACAAAGCCATGAATATCCAACACTCTGTCCAATCCTGGTCTTCCTTGGTAGCACAAACCATAATCACTAGTGCCACGCAAATACCTGAAAACCCGCTTCACTGCTGTCCAGTGCTCCTTCCCTGGTTTTGACATAAACCTGCTCAATACTCCCACGGCATGTGCAATGTCTGGTCTAGTATAGACCATTGCATACATCAAGCTACCAACTGCACTTGCATATGGAACACGGGACATGTCCTCTTCCTCTTCTTGTGTCTTCCGACACTGTTCAGTAGATAACCTCACACCTACAGGAATAGGAACCTTCACCGGTTTACTATCCTGCATATTAAACCTCTGCAATATTGTCTTGACATACTTCCTCTGGTTTAACCAGAGCTTCCTCTTTGCCTGATCTCTTTTAATTTCCATGCCCAAAATATAGTTTGCAGCACCGAGATCTTTCATGTCGAATTTGAGGACAATTGGGTCTTTAAATCCTGGATAATTTCTTTGTCATTTCCAACCAACACCATATCATCCACATACAAGACCAGATAAATAACACGGTCACCAATTAATTTAAAATACACACAATGATCTGCTTTGCTTCTGGTGAAGCCAAGTCCCCGTATAAATGTATCAAATTTCTGATACCACATCCTTGGTGACTGTTTTAACCCATACAGAGACTTCTTTAACTTGCATACTAGTTCTTTCTTACCCTTCACCGCAATGCCTTCAGGTTGCTTCATGTAGATTTCCTCTTCCAAATCCCCGTGAAGAAATGTTGTCTTCACATCCATCTGTTCTACCTCAAAATCAAAAGCAGCAGCAACAGATAAAAGTAATCTAATAGAAGTTACCTTGGCAACAGGAGAAAAAATATCACCAAAATCAATTCCCGGGACCTGGGAATAACCTTTTGCTACCAACCGAGCTTTGTATTTCTCCACCTTCCCTTCTGCATTTGTCTTCTTCTTGAACACCCATTTGCTGCCAATGGGTTTCCTTCCAGCCGGCAACTCCACCAGATCCCAAGCCTCTTTTTTGTGCAAAGATGCCATTTCATCAACCATGGCCTCTTTCCAGAGTTTTCCATCCTCTGAATCCACTGCTTCCTTCATAGTTTTGGGATCATCATCAGTAACAGACAAAGCAAAATCTGAACAGAAAGCAGATGGACTATACCTTTCTGGCTGCCTTCTTTCTCGAACTGACCTTCTCACAGCCGGAGTTTGTGGCTCTTCATCTTTTGATTCCTCCTCTGCTACAGAGTCTGATTCTTCCTCTGCTACAGAGTCTGATTCTTCCTCCTTTAGTTCAAACTCTATCTTCACAGGTTCCTTTGGTTGGACTTTATGTTTGATAACATCTTTCACTTCTCTGAACACCACATCTCGACTGTACACAACCTTCCGTGTGACTGGGTTCCAAAGCTTATAACCCTTTAAACCATCCTTATACCCAATAAAGATGCACTTTTTAGATTTAATATCCAACTTGGTTCATTTCTCCTTTGGAACATGTACATATGCATCTCATTCAAATACCCTCAGATGTGAAAAAAAGGGTTTCTTACCAGTCCATACTTCTTATGGAGTCTTATCCTCCAACGCTGATGAAGGTGACCTGTTGACCAGGTAACATGCAATATCCACCGCCTCTGACCAGAATTCCTGTCCTAACCTGGCACCACTGAGCATGTTTCTTGCCCTTTCCATCAACGTCTTGTTCATTCTTTCTGCGACTCCATTTTGCTGAGGTGTATATGGAGTAGTCTTCTGCCGTGCTATACCACACTTTTTACA
>APFE031705630.1:242566-285010 GCA_000404065.3 Pinus taeda
CCCAACCTAACATAGGGTCCAAAACCAAAATTTTCCGGGGCGCTGCCCCGGACCCCATAAAGTGGGGTTACAGGTACCGCTCAAACCCCCTATTAACTTTGTGGAAAGAATATAACACAACCCAACAAAAAGCCCAAAAAGGGTCTCTTTAAAAGTACAATGACTCTTTTGACTCAAAAAAATCCTATTAGTCCTCAATGGGGACTTTGACCTAAAACATGGTGACCCAAGCATGAAACCCATGCTTTAATAAGTCACAATAATAATAATAATAAAAATTCTTTTCTTTATTTTTTTGGCAAGTACATTACAAGATGACTCAAATACATTTAATGAAGACTGAACCTAATTATATTTTCCAACAGATCCTAGCACGAGATATAAGCTTCTTGATTGGAATAGACTATGAGAAAATTTCACTCAAAAGTAGATTTGTGAGGAGTCATTGTCTAGTGGACAACGTAAGGGTGGGGATGAGGAGAACCTTGTTCTTGTTGCACAACCAAATAAGGGCAAGGTAAAGGCCAAGCAGAACTCAAGTGGAGGAGCTACTTCACAGGATGATAAGAAGAAGGACATGAACAAAGTTAAGTGCTTTACTTGTCACATATATGGAGGTTGTGTAGGTCAATGTCTGAACAAGAAGAAGGGCAAGGGAATGGGAAAGGCACTTGTGAATGCATCTGCACAGATGAATGAGTTAGCTGATGGAATAGAAAACTGGTACGCAGTAGTGTAATTAAATTTAGTCTTGTGTAAGTAGTAAATCAAGGGAATGGGAAAGGCACTTATGAATGCATCTGCACAGATGAATGAGTTAGATGATGGAATAGAACACTGGTATGCAGTAGTGTTATTAAATGTAGTCTTGTGTAAGTAGTAAATGTATTATTGATAAATATGAATTGGTGGTTATAATTCTTCATGGCGGTGTGCCTATATAGGCATTGATTGACCAGGAAGATAGTTCACATCTTTTGACCAATGTCCTTTCATAATTAATGGGACATGAATTAATTTAATTAATTATTATTATTTAATGTTTATTTATTAATTGATGTTTATGAATATTTTATTCATAACATTGTCACCCCCTTTACTTAAGTCGGCCTAATGGATAGTCATGTTGGCTTGAAGAGAAAGAACAAACTTCTCTTTATAGAGGCTGTCCACTGCTCAAAGCATAACGAACTATCTCTGAGATGCACAAGAAAAAGAAGACTAAGAAGGACGAAGAAAAGACAAGATAAAAGGTCTAACAAGGCAGCGAGGAGAAGAGGAAGAACAACAAAGATTAAGAGGCTGTTTCTAGGGTTTATACAGTGACACGTGCGAAGGAATAAGGGACAGTCTGCAGCTACATCAACAGTAATATTACAGTGATATATTTTCTATTGTTTGGGCTAGTAACTAGGTCTACAAAGGCCTCCTACTCCAGTGTGGAAGGAAGACTCTCAAGCGAAGGGCATGTGAACCTAGTGATCCTCCCCCATGTGCAAAGACTAGGGCTGCAGTGCTGTCACTCTCAGCATACTACCATACATCAAGGAGAACTCAGATGACCTAGAGGAGTGAATATCCTTAGGTGAAGGATATCACTAAGTAGAAATATCTCTCATAGAAGACCCACTTACTATAGAAGGAAGAATAAAGTGCCAAAAGGAGGAGCAGAGTGCCGAAAGACAAAGTTCCATGTGCCGAAATTTATAGTTCAAAAAAAGGAAGGATTTGACTTGTGCTTGGAGGATCCTATAGTCAAGGGTCTAGGGTTTGGCAGTTGTTCAAATAAGAAGCTTCAATAAGAGAAAACTTACAAAGGGTTTTTCTCTCAAGAATGGAGAGGTTTTGTCCCTGGTAGAGAGCCAAACTTCGTGTTGTTATTTTGTTTTTGTTAATTTTGGTATGTTTTATGCTTAAGAGCAATTTACTTCAAATTTTCTTATTAGCCCAATATTAATTTCTAGATTAGGAATCACATCAGCATGATAGTAAAATCCAGATAGAACATAAACATAAACATAAACAATAGAAGACAAGCCAAGACAAGAGGACACAAGATGTGGCACCAGCCAGGGACAAACCCCAACGCGGGGAAACCCTTGATCAATTCTTCTTATATTCTTCAATAATTCAGCATAGAGAGAGAGGTAGTACAAATATACAATTATGTAATTTTATGACGAAGTCTCCAAGATGCAAAATGATGAATAAAAGTTGAATTATAGTGTAAACTGTAAGTCGGCCGTTGGCTTGAAGAGAAGGGACAAACCTCTATTTATAGAGGCTATCCACTTCTCAAGAGCACAACGAACTATCTCTGAAATCCGTAAGAGTAAGAAGGACGAAGAAAAGACAAGATAAAAGGTCTAACAAGGCAACAAAGAGAAGAGGAAGAACAACAATGATTGAGAGGTTGTTTCTAGGGTTTATATAGTCACACGTGTGAAGCAATAAGGGACAGTCTATGGCTACATCAATAGTAATATTACAGTGATATATTTTCTATTGTTTGGGCTAGTAACTAGGCCTACAAAGGCTTCCTACTCCAACATGGAAGGAAAACTATCAAGCGAAGGAAAGAAGGGCATGTGAACCTAGTGATCCTCCCCCATGTGCGAAGACTAGGGCTGCAGTGCTGTCACACTCAACCTACTACCATACATCAAGGAGAACTCAGATGACCTAGAGAAGGAGTGAATATCTTTAGGTGAAGGATATCACTAAGTAGAAGTATCTCTCCTAGAAGACCTACTTACTATAGAAGGAAGAATTGTAATGACCGTAAATAAATTAAACAACTGCAGTTATTGTAAAGACTGAGAATAATTTTAAAGAGCTATTGTAAAGACTGTAAATGATTCTTTTTGAAATCAATATGAACCTGTTCTAAAATTACACAAAATATACTCTGAACATCATAAGAAATTTTTCATGAACCTGCTCTGAAATTTAACAATAAATTTCATATATCAAATTGAACCTTTTGATGAGAAGTACCTACCTAATTTCCTACAAATGAAGAGACTTCAGATTTGCATAAGCTTTCGCTCCTGTTTTCAAAACACCGAAACCACCCAGCCAAACTGAGCAGAACCTCACTTACTCAGTCCAGTAAGCTTCTCAGTTGAAGCAGATTGTTCCCCCATGCCTAGAAACCTCAGAACAAGCAAGGCTCAATCGTTCCTCATGAACTTTGTGTAGCAATTTTCCTCTTTTTCCTTTTTTGG
Organism: Pinus taeda; assembly: GCA_000404065.3. Classification (NCBI taxonomy): domain Eukaryota; kingdom Viridiplantae; phylum Streptophyta; class Pinopsida; order Pinales; family Pinaceae; genus Pinus; species Pinus taeda. Next base: position 245,794 of record APFE031705630.1, read on the forward strand.
TTTTTCCCGGTTCCTCCCCCCCCTAAAAATTCTTTCTACCTCTATATGTAGCCTTCCTTGGCGGTGACCGCTCTCTCCACCAGCAATCCCACAGCTTCCAATCCTATTGACACCTTTTTCCTCTATGTACATGAGTCATATTCCTTTAAAGGTGTATTTATCTTATTTTTGTTTGTTTGTTTAATTTAAATGCCTTAGGTTTATATTAAATAATTTATTTTGATTAATTTATCATTTTCATAATTTATTAATATTTAATTTTCTAGGATATATAATTATATAACCATATGTAAAAATTAACTTAATTTTTACATCTATTTCTTTATAACCCTTTTAACTTTATACTTTTTTTTTTAAAATTTATATCGTTGGTATTTGCTCATTAATTACGATGCATTAAGTAATATGCGTGATGATGGGTGAAGGTAACTTCTATTTGAAGGTGTGTCAATTAATTTTAGAATATAAATGCTAGTGCAGTGCATGCGATACATGCATATGTAGCTATATCATATGCATGCATTGTATGCATGCTAATATTCTTGTGCTCTCTATATTAAAGATGGGTCATTACAAGAACAAAGTGCTAGAAGGAGGAGCAAAGTGCCGAAAGACAAAGTTCCATTTATCGAAATTTATAGTGCAGAAAGAGGAACAATTTGATTTGTGCTTGGAGGATCCTATAGTCAAGGGTCTAGGGTTTGGTAGTTGTTCAAATAAGAAGCTTCAATAAGAGAACTTACAAAGGGTTTTCCTCTCAAGAGTGGAGAGGTTTTGTCCCTGGTAGAGAGCCAAAATTTGTGTTCTTGTTATTTTGTTTTTGTTAATTTTGGTATGTTCTATGCTTAAGAGCAATTTACTTCAAATTTTCTTATTAGCGCAATATCAATTTCTAGATCAGCAATCACATCAACATGATAGTAAAATGCAGATAGAACATAAACATAAACAATAGAAGACAAGCCAAGACAAGAGGACACAAGATGTGGCACTAGTTAGGGACAAACCCCAATGTGGAGAAACCCTTGATCAGTTCTTCTTATATTCTTCAATAATTCAACAGAGAGATAGAGAGATAGTACAAATATACAATTTTGTAATTTTATGACAGCAACATCAAAACCCTAACCAACAAAGTCAAAGCTGGTCAAACAGGTCAGATTTGACCTCTAATTAGCTTGGTTAATATCCTAGTCAACTCGGCCTCCAACAACAAGAAGAGGCAGCCCAAAACAGTACGAAAATCCAGTCAAACATCAGTCAACATCTGGTCAAACCTACGGTTAGCTCTTTGACAGTCAACACTGGTCAAAGTGTGGTCAAAACCACTGTTTAGAAATGCGACCTCCCTAGGAGAGGCTACCTAACACAATCTGTAAAAGAGAGGAGTCAAGCTTGGTCAACACTGTCCAAAAAGACACCATGCAGCTTCGGTCAACCTAGGTCAACGCAACCCTAAACAGAAAGGCAGATTTCCTCCTTGCACGTGTTAGAGAGAACCTGCTCCTTTATCCATACCCAGTCAAGTGTGGAGTGAGAGAAGGATGTGGGGTGAGATGAGTGAAATAATGCCACAAGGTCTCCTCCTTTTATATGTAACGTTGAGGATAAGCTGGGGGTGAAAATCACTGTTTTTGCTTGCTGGCCGAACTTTGACAAATTGTCAAGAAATACAAATAAATTCATATCTCCATGAATACATGTCAGAATCAGATGATTGTTAGATCAATCCTACACCTCTCAGAGAGAGGAATCCAAGAAAAATATTAGCTGCCATAAATGAGGTGATCCATATGGAGTTTGGCCCTTGTTGCCAATTTTAACACTCCCTCTCAACTAGGGAGAACTCCACCTGCTAATCTATTTGTCTGTCGGTACTATCTCTGCCATCAATGCACTACTCTGCACTGCTATGCTCTGCTCTGCTGAACTATGAAGAAGAAGAAGTGATCGAGAATGTATCATATCATTCTCTACTGACCCGATGTCAGTCCCAAATAAAAGAGAGTGTGTCATACCACTCTTACTGACCTGAAGTTAGTTCCAATAAAGAGAGTGTGTCATACCACTCTTACCAATCCGAAATCAATTTCAAATAAAGAGTGTCTCATACTACTCTTTCTGACGGGAAGTCAGTTCCAATTGGTCCCAAGTCAATATCATCCTAGCATAGGGAGTACGGTAGTACACGATGCGTCCATCAGTAGTACTATGGTCCCTATCCTCATTTCCCTACTCATTGGCCAGATGAGAGGTACTTCCCATGAGTCCCAGATTGCATGGGTAGGATGTCTCAACAGGAGAAGGATGAACCACTCATCCTGCCTACATGTCGCCACGGGGTATCACAGGGGAAGGCTGAACCACTCATCCTGTACATAGCAAACCACTAGGGGAAGGCTAAACCACTCACCCTATGGTTGCTCCTCGCTCCAAAAAGTACCTCGAGCCCCCCGAAGCTCGGAGAGCTCAAAGTGCATATCATATAGGACCCTCATAAGAGGGTCTCTCCACGACTCCTAGTCGTTATTAGAAAGTCAAGAATTTGACCTTTCCCAGGGGCTTTGTCAGAATGTCAGCGACCTGCTCATCAGTCCCAATATGATGGAGCCTTATTGCTCCTCGTTGTTCCATATCTCGGATAAAGTGGTACCTGATATCGATGTGCTTGGAGCGATCATGAAATACAAGATTCTCTGATAAACGAATCCCACTTTGGTTGTAGCAGAGGATCACGGTAGTATCCAATGTATGTCCAAACAACTCACTGAAGAGCTTCCTCAACCAGACGACTTCATAGGAGGCCATACTCGCAACAATGTATTTGGCCCCAATGGTGCTTAAAGCAACCGACTTCTGCTTCCTACTCATCCAGGATATCGAAGCAGAACCCAAAGAGAAACAACACCAGAAAGTGCTCTTGCAATCCACCACACTGCGTGCCTAATCATCATCGGAATAACCATGTAGCCTCACATCTCCGATAGTGTATCTCAGTGCATGAGTGATTGTGCCCCGAAGATATCTCAAAAGATTCTTGGCACCAATCCAATGTGAGTGATGAGGCTCAACCATATATTGGCTCAATGTGTTCAGTGCAAAACATATATCCAGACGTGAGTTCACCAAGAACATCAGTGCTCCTATGAGTTGACGATATTCAGAAGCATTTCCCAATTTTGGTCCGACAACACTACTGCATAACTTCTTGAAGTTAAGCTCCATCGGGGTAGTCACAGGCTTGCAGTTCACCATTCCAAATCTTTCGAATATCTTCACCATGTATTTTCCTTGAGATAGGAAAATTTCTCGTGGCTTTTGCGAGACCTCCAACCCTAGGAAGTAGTGCATCAGTCCTAGGTCCTTTATCTCAAATTCGGAAGTGATGCAGGAGCATTCAACCCAAGGAAAATCATTGTATTTTAGTAGACATATGGGGGCCATGTGTTTTAAGGAAGTTGGATTCCTAAGTGTTGAATTAATGTAATATTAAGGCTTTTGAGTGTGTAGGATAGGAATTAATTAGATAATGTGAGATATTTTGTAAATGCTCTCGAATGAAGGAGAACATGAGTGGTTAATAATGACAAGAGGGTTAGAAGTCAATTATAACTCTCTAGGTAGTTTCATGATTCGAGGAACTAGAGAGGATTCTTAGGGATTAACTAGAGTTAGAAGTGGACATAGAGGACATTTAGGAGTTAGTTCTGTAGATTAAGGATTTGAACCATAATTAGTTCAACAGAACCTTTTTGGTATAAATGTAAGCTTACGGGCAAAGTGTAAAGGAGGAGGCCACTGATATTGAAGATCAAGCCTAAGAGACAGAGAGTCTCGATATGTAATCAGTTGTTCATATATATATATAAAGGTTTATTCTAGAACTGTATAGATGTGTGAAATGAATATTGAATGATTGAATTACGTGTAAGTTGTGTATTCTGTACAGAGTTTGCAGGCAAAGTTTTGTAGGACTACGCAGAGGAGAAGAATGATTCAGAGGAATCATAATGGGTCTTTGAATCCAATTGGAGGATCAGAGCGGAGCTCTGGAGAGACAACGATGTGAGGATTCACAGAGGTCAAGTTCAGGAGTGAATTGAGCAATAGAATAACAGAAGGACGAGAACCTTTGAAGAACCCCGAACCATTGAGAAAACGCTAAAGAAATAGCGTAAAACATAAGTAAAGAGAAGAGCGAAGAAGTGAAGAGGTGATGCACAACAACCATTGGATCTTATAGATCATTGGGCAGGATCGATTCGCATGGTGGAAGAGCGCGGAAGATAGTCGGCGACAAAGTGGTTTTTATAAGCGGAAGTGGTATTTTGGGCGGTCTCAAAATCTTAAGTGGTAAAAAGGACTAGTCACCTGATTCCACTTAGTGGAGGACACGTAGCAGTGAGGAGGAGAGAGGAAACCGCTTTATCGGGTGGTTAATCCTCGTGCTTGTTGTCTACCCGAAATCGTTGTGAATCATCAGATCCTTTGAGTGCAGATCGACGGTGGAGGATTGCTGTGCAAGTTGTTTGATCGACGATTGGAGGAAGCGAAACGACATGTGATAATGTGAAGGGGCGATGATCGGACCCGATATGGTTATAAGCGCATTTTTATATGATTTGAAATCCGAAAGGAAGGTTAATCACATATCGGAGGTGGAAAGAGTCCTGTGTTAATGTGAACCGCAGACTATGGCAATTGCGATTGCGATAAAGTGTAGCATCGATATGTGTGTAGAGGCCGTACCAAGGTGGAAAAGGTAAGTTATTGTGTGTTTGTGGTTATTTCTATTATAAACGGATTATAATAGAAATATAGGGCGATAAAGAAGGTTTATGTGGTAAGTCCATTGTCTACCATAGTTATGAAGTGGGGTTTGGTATATATGCGGCTTAAAGGTTAATGAAGGTTTAAGGGAGGTGATTGAGTTCCGATATAAAGGAAAAGGTGGATTAATGATTAGACTTTGCTAGTCTATAAAACATTCCGCATGAGACTATTAAAGGGGGCCTAAAACTTTAGTAAATGAAGATTTGACTCCTTAGAGAGTTAAAATTCCTGGGACAAATGTGCTTATGCATTTTACATGCATATTGTGGGTGTAAGCGGGGGTAACCCTGCATCATTTTGGTATCAGAGTAGAATTATAATTGAAACAATTGGTGTTAAAACAGAACAAAGAAATTCTATGTGAAAGAATTGAGAACAAAGTTATGTGTCAAAGATGTTTATGCAGGCAAGGAAGGATTAGATTCTAATCTGACATAAAGTAGGCACACAGAGGTGATGTGTAGTAGAACTTGCAGATGCAAGAAACAGAGGACAATCCATTCAAGGTACAGGTGGAATGGTGGAACAAGATCATGTAGAGATCTTGAAGGTGAGGTTATATGTTCTGTTTTGATTTAAGAATGTGTGTTTGTACATTGATGCACATATAACAACGAAAGAAGGTGAGAAGGTTGCAACATCTAGAGCAACGAGTGCTTGAATTGTTTCTAGATGAAAGAACCAGAGAAATGTTAAGAGATTGAGTTCAGAGGAGAGATGCTTAGTAAAGCATATGTAGCAATAAGGAGATTTTTTACTACAGAGCTATTGTTGCAGCTCACAAAGGTAATTCTACAAAGGATGTGGGTAGAATTGCCAAGGTGATGAAAGAAGTTGGTAAGACTTCCTAAGTGAAGGAAGAAGTGGTCAAAACCAAGTATTTCATGGTGATTGAAATACAAGAGGACAATTGTGTTCTTGAGAGATGCAAATGAGTTGAAGCCTAGAAGGAGCAAAGAAAAGTGCTCAAAGGAGGTACCAGAGACAAAGAACTAAGTGCTTGCCAAAAGACCGAGTACAGAGGAAAGCTTGGTGAGGTAAGTGGCAGCAAGGAGGACTCGCTGTTGCAGAGGCTTTAATGCAGCTCATAGTGAATGAGTGAGGAACTCATAAAAATGGAGAGGAAGATGGCTACTGATAGTCATAACAAAGGTTCTGAGGAAGACCACACCAGAAGAAATATGAAGAAAGAGAATGCCAAGGCAAATGGCAAGAGAATGAGTCAAGAGGAAATTGAAAAGGAAATTGCAGAAATGAAAGGACAACTCGATGTATTGATGATGATACTAGAGGAAAGCCAGAGACAAGATTGGGTTTTGAGGAAGAAGCCAATGAAGTGGCATAAGTTGCAGAGAAGGCTACAACAGAGGCAAGTGAAGTGGCTGATGGGAAAACTCAGAGAAACTGAGTTGGAAATGAAAATGGAAGTGTCCATTTGTGAAGCAGAACATGGTGAAGTTCTAAGTGAAGATGAAGACTTGAAGACTGAAATTTCAAGTAAGGCCAAAGGGTCACATGGTTTTAAATCTGACAATTTGTGTATGTTTGCAGGTGAAACATGTGAAGGACAATTTGCTGATATTGTCATAAAGGAGGAAGAAAACAAGTAGAATCTAAATTCTGTTTTGGAAGAAGATGAGATAGATGGGTCTCATATACAGTTGGGGAAAGATATCAAGCAACCAAGTGAAGGGCTTGAGGAGATTGAAAAGGAGACCATCGAAAAATTTCTGAGTCATAAAGAGAACTTGGAACAACAAGGAGATATGATGGTTGAAACATCAAGTGGGACCATAGGGTCTTATGTTTTTAAAATTGATAGTTTGTCTGTGGATGCAGAACAAATGCAGGAGAATATTAATGCAGATGGTGAGACAAAGATAGCTCTTGGAGAAGGTAAATAGGAAGAGATTAAAAGAAAACTTGAAGAAGAGACTATGTTAGCTGAAAACATAGTAAAGGATCGTAAGTTCACCATGATGATAGGCACAATGGAATTAACCATGGAAGCTGTTGAGGCAGTCAGTAAAAAAGAAGGACATCTACTGAAAGATGTTAAGACGGAAGAAACCTATGCAAAGGATTTAACCTTGGGAGGAAGGACATCTGATGATTGGTCACTAACAAAGGAGGGTTTTGCAGAGGATGAGCAATCTTTTGAAGCTGTCAAAAGTATGGAAAAGTGTCTTTCAGAAGATGAATACTATGGAGTAAAGGATAAGGGAGAATGTCTCTTAAATGAGGAAGGCATTGACTTATTGCAGCAGGAAGAACTTAGTAATGAAACTGTTACAACACAGGGACGATTGCTTGTGGGAAAAGAGATGAAGTTCAGTTTGAAGAACTGATATGTGAAACAACAGTTGAAATTGTTGAGCCTTGTAATTTTCAAACTGACAATTCGTTTATAAATGCTGGGATTATAACTGATGATGAAGTACTTGCGAAGTGTCATAGAGAAATTGCATTGCTGGAATATTTGCTGGGAAATTCATAGTATGACAGTGTGATTGCAGACGGAGAAGTTCACTATAGTGAACAAGGACAGAAAGATGTCATTAGAACAGATGGTGTGGAGGAGAAACTAGTTGACCGTCTCATGAATTCTTTTGAGAATTCAGAATAGCATACTGATGTGCTGATAGAGGAGAAAGAAACAGAGCAACAAATTGAATTATTGCCAAAGGAAGATAAGGCACAAAAGCCTTATGTTTTTTATTTTAACAATTGTTTTGTGAGGGCAGGTTTAGTTGCAGATGCTGGAGATAATTTGGCACAAATGAGCAGCGAAATAAAAATGAAAGAAGAAGATTCTGTGGAACAATTTAGTCCATGGAACAAAGATGTTCAATTGCTACAGAGAACGGTGGAGAGTCATGATTCAGTGCAGATAGAAATAATCATGAAAGAGGGTAAGGATGAAAGGGAGGCAGTGAGCGTAGCAAAAGTTGGAGCAAGAGAAAAAGTAGAAGAAAAAGTAAACCAACAACTACAAAGTGAAAGTTACCAACAACAGCTTGAAGAGTTAGTGGACAACAACAACAACTTGAAGCAAAGAGAAAGAGGAAGAAGTAAGAGGCAAAATATGGACTAGTCTAAGGATGAACTGGAGACAAAGATTGAAGAATTATGGCAGTTGATGATGAAACAATCCATGTGGAGGAAATTGATAGTAGCAGGAAGGATGATCAATCAGAACTTGGACCTGATTGACAAGGAGAGTAAGATGAAACATAATACAACAAACATACAACAACAACAAAGGTGCAAGGCATTTGGGCAACTACAAATTAAAGTTTGGGACCTTGGAGGTTTTCTATCAACTTATGAAGACACATGATCAAAAGATCATGAATATTTTCGACTTTGGGAGTCTGATGTAGGAGCATTCAACCCAAGAAAAATCATTGTATTTTAGTACACATAGGGGGGTCATGTGTTTTAAAGAAGCTGGATTCCTAAGTGTTGAATTAATGTAATATTTAGGCTTTAGAGTGAGTAGGATAGGAATTAATTAGATAATGTGAGATATTTTGTAAATGCTCTCGAATGAAGGAGAACATGAGTGGTTAATAATGACAATAGAGTTAGAAGTCAATTATAACTCTCTAGGTAGTTTCATGATACGAGAAACTAGAGAGGATTCTTAGGGATTAACTGGAGTTAGAAGTGGACATAGAGGACATTTAGGAGTCAGTTCAGTAGATTAAGGATTTGAACCAGAATTAGTTCAACAAAACCTTTCTGGTATAAATGTAAGCTTACGGGTAGAGTGTAAATGAGGAGGTCATTGATATTGAAGATTAGGCCTGAGAGACAAAGAGTCTCGATATGTAATTAGTTGTTCATATTTATATACATAAAGGTTTATTCCAGAACTGTATAGATGTGTGAAATGAATATCGGATGATTTAATTATGTGTAAGTTGTGTATTCTGTATAGAGGTTGCAGGCAGAGTTTTGTAGAACTACGCAAAGGAGAAGAATGATTCAAAGGAATCATAATGGGTCTTTGAATTCAATTGGAGGATCAGAGCGGAGCTCTGGAGAGACAACGATGTGAGGATTCGCAGAAGTCAAGCTCAGGACTGAATTGAGCAACAGAATAATGGAAGGACGAGAACCTTTGAAAAACCCTGAACCACTGAGAAAACGCTGAAGAAATAACGTAAAACATAAGTAAAGAGAAGAGCAGAGAAGTAAAGAGGTGATGCACAACAACCATTGGATCTTATAGATCAACGGGCAGGATCAATTCGCATTGTGGAAGAGCGCGGAAGATAGTTGACGACGAAGCGATTTTTATAAGCGGAAGTGGTATTTCAGGCAGCCTCAAAACCATAAATGGTAAAAGGGACTAGTCACCCGATTCCACTTAGCGGAGGACACGTAGCAGCGAGGAGGAGAGAGGAAACCGCTTTATCGGGCGGTTAATCCTCGTGCTTGTTGTCTACTCGAAATCGTTGTGAACTGTTAGATCCTTTGAGTGCAGATTGACGGTGGAGGATTGTCGTGCAAGTTGTTTGATTGGCGATCAGAGAAAGCGAAGCGACATGAGATAATGCGAAGGGGCAATGATCGAACTTGATATGGTTATAAGCACAATTTTATATGATTTGAAATCCGAAAGGAAGGTTAATCACATATCAGAGGTGGAAAGAGTCCTGTGTTAATGTGAACCGCAGACTATGGCAATTGCGATTGCAATAAAGTGTAGCATCGATATCTGTGCAGAGGCCGTACCAAGGCGGAAAAGGTAAGTTATTGCGTGTTTGTGGTTATTTCAATTATAAACGGATTATATTAGAAATATAGGGCGATAAAGAAGGTTTATGTGGTAAGTCCATTGCCTACCATAGTTATGAAGTGGGGTTTGGTATATATGCGGCTTAAAGGTTAATAAAAGGTTAATGAAGGTTTAAGCGGGGTGATTGAGTTCCGATATAAAAGGAAAGGTGGATTAATGTTGAGACTATAAAGGGGGCCTAAAACCTTAGTAAATGAAGATTTGACTCCTTAGAGAGTTAAAATTCCTGGGACAAATGTGCTTATGCATTTTACATGATTACTGTGGGTGTAAGTAGGGATAACCCTGCGTCAAGAAGCCAACTCCCTTTTACATTTGTGAATGAGAGGGTCTGCACCAGTCAGAAAGAGGTCATCCACATAAAGCACCAGTATGATCTGTGTCTTTTTGTTGTACAAAACTTCGATCTTTCTTCTCTACAGTCCAAGGTATTGTGTACCTCTGTTCCCTGCCTAGTTTGAGAGACCAACACGCTGTATAGTCCGAGTTTTATAGTCTGAATAATAAACGAGCCATAGTCAACTGAAATCACAACAATTCGAGCTAAAACTTGAGCTTTTGTCCGAAGTACAAAGAAGTTTCCATAGCTGGTCTGAGGTATTGATCCTTAAGTGCACCGAGATGTATTACTTCTGTTCACCGTCCAAATCAGGATTTAAAGATATTCCCTGCTCTAGTTTCATGCCTCCTTTTCTTCAAAGTTTATGTTCTTCCTTAGTTCACGAGTTGTGAACTTATCCCCTTCTGTACTGTACTTGATGACCGAGTAAGTGCTGGAAGAATGAAATCAGATGCCTAATATATAGTGTTTTTCAATGTTAAATGAAGAGTAATGACCCTTCAAGCAGGCCAACATGAGTAGGCTAGGATACATATTGACTTACTGGCAGAAAGTTAATTTTAACTTGAAAAATTAATAACTTTAAAATCACTTGGAGATTTGGGCTGAATAATAGCTTGTTGGAAAGCTAAAATTATGCTCTTCAAAATGGTGTAAGTCTCATGGTGAGGTTCTGCCTCTAAGGTGGAGAAAATTAATTTTCTTTGTGACTGTCCTTAAATTTCTGTGCATAAAATATTTGGAACAATATGAGAGATGTTTTGGGAAAACGTGGCTTCTCCATTGTTTTTCACCAATAATGTCATCATGATAGTATCCAACATCATGAAGGTATAACATCATGTATTCAATGATAGTGCAGTAATATGTCATAGTGCAACCTTCCTTAATTTGTCAAAGACACCAAAGTAGTCTTCCAATTATGTCAAAGTGCGGTCATTCTTGAGTATGACACCATCAAAAGCATGTCTTCATCAAGTATAATCCTTCACATCACGAGGTTGTATATTGACACTTAGGATCTAGATCATCAATCAAAGCACATGATTGGCACTTGGCAACGTCATAGTTAATTCAAGTACTTCTTAGGGCTTCCTTCATTAGCGGTTTGACTTCTTCGTGACTTGACATTTTCATTGATGTTATCCTAGTCAACCAACCACCAAGAGTCATGGCATCATCGTCTAGAACCAGGCATCTCAAGAATATTGACATCTCAGTCAATGCCATATTGACATCAATGACAACCTTGATTAACAAAGTTAATTATCCCATAGACTCCATCACCTATAAGGTCAAGGCATTGGCCTTGGTCATTTTGTTGATCACACTCAAATTTAACTTCAGAGCACATTTTTCTTCACTCAAACTTTATTTTAGCCTCTTAAGGAAAAGTCACTAGTTAGGGTTAGGGCATGCATTTAACCTAAGGTAGAGAGCGTTACCTTGTGGAGGGATTCAAAACTTGGTTGTGAGGTATTTGTCTCAAAATTAACCTTTTCTTGTGGCTAATTTCCCCATTTTAGGGTTGATGCTATTTGTCTTAGGTAAATTGGGCCCTAGAAAAGCCTTATTTTTCCCTAGGCTTCAACTTGAGGCTTATTGAAGGCTCATTGTGCCATAAATTTAATGTATAAATCTATTGTATGCTTTTTCTTGGCCTTGTGATATCCTATATAAGCCTGGTAGTCTTACTTAATCTCTACCCTAGGTCACGTCGTGTCCTAACTAGGCCTTTGGATGATCTGTAAAATGTTGTGGATATTCCATTGGACAGTCTGTCACAACTAATCTGATAGTATTATCTTAAAAATTTGAAATTCTACACTATTACACTTTTATTAAATTTCTAGATCTGTAGATTTTTACTGTAATTTTTAAGACACAAGATGTGCTCTGGGAAACCCTTTCAGCGTTCAAGAGAAAAACCCAGCTGGAAGGTAAGGCCGCTCGACGCTCTTTCTCTGTTTGGAAATATGGCTGCAAGTACAAAGAAGTATGGCTTGTGGCCTATGGGTTGCTACAGTGCTTAAATCCTTTCTATGTGCTCTGCCTCCTATCCCTCCTAGCTATTTTTGCTCAACTATGGAAGAAATGCACTCGAAAGAAATGGGATGCCTCTTCCTCCTAGTGGCCCCATTATAACACAACGCAATATCCTATTAATGGTTAAGTTTGACTACCTCAACTCTTAACCAAAGTTACAATATAAACTTTTCTAGAGTCTTTTACATCACAATCACGTGGCTAGCCTCTTTTCCATGAATAATAGGGGCTGACGTGACATCCTGTCAAACCATTGTTGTGAAAATAGGAAGGTTAACTTCTGATTCACATGACTTTCACATATAGAGTCCGATTGACGCAATTCTTGCATCGTTGGAAATATCTGTGTAGAATACCAAGAAAAGTTGCAACACTAAAGTAACAATTTTACACTTAAAAAGCGTTGTTTGATCAAAACGCTCCTTGAAGGTTTCAGACCTCGTTTTGCTAAACTGGGTCCCGTTGGTAAAAATGGTCCCGTGAGCTAATTCATCCACTTTTCCCACTCTGAATGCATCAAGATGGATGACAAACAATATAATGATCAAATCCAGATCACTGGATGATGCACATTGCCCTAATTATGATAGATGGGTCTTGTTCCTAAGAAGGAAATCCTTCCTTACCCTATTTTTTCACCTTTCCCCTTGGACTAGATATACCCTTTAAGGTGACCTAGTATAGGGAAGCCTTCCTTACGGTGAAATTCCACTGAAGAGTAGGAGGTAGTGGCTATGGTGACAACAAGTCACACCTCATATTGTTATCCCTTGGTCTAGTTCTTGGCTTGTAAGCTACCTTGACAAGATTTGCTAGATTTTGATGAAATAGGGGCCTAGGGTTGAATATTAAGCTTCGACACTCATAAACTAATGTTTTCATGCAAAATTAAGGGGGTATGCCCATAAGCAACCCTTATGGGGAAACACATCCCACACATTGGGAAACGTTACCCCCTACGTCTCCCCTAGTTTCCCCAAAAGGGGGACATGGGGAAACATTTCCCTAGGTGTCCTCCAATTTCGGGTGCATGGAAAATGTGGGGTGCTTGCAACCTACCTTGGAGGATGTGCCCTTGTGGAACATTGTTTACAAGATGCACAAGGGAAGATTTAGTTTCTGTAGCTGAAATCTCAGCTCCAGTGAGATGGACTACAACAAAAGAGTCATCATTCTGAACTAGTTCTTGTTTAGAAAAGTTCTCTTTTTGAGTTAGAGAAAGACTCCCACCAACAACCTGCACTTGATCTGTTTGTTGATGCCACGTTAAGAGCAGATTCAATTGAAGATGCAGAGGTATTGCTTGCACTTCCCAAACCCGTCATCAGACTTTGGGAAAAAGTCATCAACAACAAGCACATAAGTGGTCACAAATATGAAAAAGAAGTGTCCTTTTACATTTCGGACTACTATAAATCTCAGAGTGCTGGGTATCTTCAAGAAAGCTCATCTTTGCTTGCTCCTCTTCCACAATATCTTCAGATTGTCAAATGCCAACATTGTGATCGGGTTGGCCATGTGAAAGATCAATGTTTTGATCTTTACCCTTGTGAACATTGTGGAGAACATACTTATTATTTAGACATATGTTCCATAGGCAAAGATTCACCTTGGATGGATCGCTTCTTGCCAATGGTCTTCAACAACCATGAGGATATATAGGTCATACGATTCCACTTGGTTTCACCAACCCTCCTACACTCTATAAATCCTCAATAAACAGACTACAAAATTACAATGATTATTTGCTAGTGTTGGGCTGCCAATTTGTTGCTGGGAAGTCATTACCACAATGAATTTGCAGCGTGTTTTCATTGCATTCGACTGTCAACTATCATTTATATGTAGCATTAGTCACGTATGTATTATAAATGTTTATTTTTTAATGTTTTTAAATGGTTATTATACCCATTAAAAATGGTTATTATACCTTGCTGTCCCCTGACTCTTTGTTTTGAGGTGGTTGTGGTGGGTAGACATACTGGGTACACATCCCCACTTACCCACACTGATGTACCGGAACTTGGTGTAGCATACCTAGAAAGTGAAGGGATCAAGTAAAGAAACATGGCCTAAGCTGAGATGATGCTGTCACAAGGGGAAGGGGGATTTAGCCATGCTTATAATCTGAAACAAGTGTGGAGAGGTCAATGCAATGTACATGATGAATGGTATCCTTGGGAGAGGCCTGGATTAATATGGCCTTGGGGAGAAATCTAGGTTGACGTCAATATGCTCCTGGTGTTGGTTGGAGTGAAGGATGAAGATATAGTCATCCAACCATCCAGTGCTAAAGAATTAGTGAAGGAAAGAAATTAGTGATGCATTTCTGAGTAGATGGTGGATCTCCCCAGTAGTTTTGACCTTTCTAGGTGCTTATTGGCATGCTTTGTTGCTGGATGGTTCTAGTGCTGTCTGAGTATATGCGGTGCACTTTACTCTCTTACTGTCAGGGACCAGATGAAAGGAAGTGGCAATCTGGTTAGTCGTCCAACCATCCAGTGCTGAAGAATTAGTAAAGGAAAGAAATTAGTGATGCATTTCTGAGTAGATGGTGGATCTCCCTAGTAGTTTTGTCCTTTCTAGGCGCTTATTGGCATGCTTTGGAGCTGGATGGTTCTAGTGCTGTCCGAGTATATGTGGTGCAGTTTACTCCCTTACTGTCAGGGACCAGATGAAAGGAAGTGGCAATCTGGTTATCTGTTGCAGAAGAGCTGTGGAGTAGATGGAATCTCTGAGAAAATGCCTCCGATGTACAAGCAAGTCACTGTTGATAAAGATCTGCTTGAGGTCCCGAAGATGCAATGAGAGCTTCCTCTAATATCATAATAGTCAGGACATCTACAAAGGGTTTGAGAAGATCTGCCAAATAAAAGAAGATGCTATTGATGAGGCAGTGAAGGTATTCATCTTAGGATTTCTTTGTCTTTGGCCCATGCTTCAAATTAGAAAACTCCTGTAGCAGAGGTGCTGTGAAGTAGAGGCCATCTGAGAGGAAATGCCTCTCTAATATACAAGGCAAGTCACTGTTGATTAAGGTATTTGAAGAATGTCGATAAAGATCTGCCCCTGCAGAGGCACTGGAGACTCCTTTAATATCATAATAGATAGCACATCTAGATAAGACATATTCACCCCCTTGCCTCACGACCATCACTACCTTTTTCGTTCCGCTTGATGTGTATGGCGTCGAGAGGATCTATCAAATAAGTTAAGAGGCTATTAATGAGGTGGCAGATTTGTGGATCTAGGAATTTTTGTTGCACTTCAACTTTTATTTAGGGCTTCACGAATTTTAAAATTTTGTTTTTCAATTATTAAAGATGCCGATCTTTACTGTCTCCTGAGACCAATTAGGTCTATCTGACAAATAAAGGGAATCTGACTAAATAGGGTATTTCATGGTTTTTTATTTCCACATAATGTTACACTGCTGTCTATGAGCAACTTATTCATGCATTTGAAATCTATATTTTTGTAGGTACTCCGGGAGGGTGACGTGCCTCCTGTTGGCTGCGCAGTAAATATCGTGAATGAGCATCTATCTGTATACTTATTACTCCGAGGCATTGTAGATGCACAGCTTGAACTTTCGAAACTGGAAAAAAAGAAAGAAGAACTTATCCGGTAGGCTATGATTTTTATAATTTTACACAGTAAGTCTTTGCTGTCTGTGTCTTCATCTGATGGAATTTTTTGTGGAACCAGGCAACAGGAAACGGTGACAAAGAAAATGAACATTCCCGGATATAGAGACAAAGTACCGGCCAATATACAAGAAGAAAATCTTTCTAAGTTGAATAAACTTATGGCTGAATTGAGCATCGTCGAAGAGGCAAATGAGAATTTTGAAAAACTTTTGGCAGATAGCAGCTAAAGCAATGAGTTGAATTGCAGTATCTTGTCACTATTGATTTTCAAGTATTGATAGATCATAATTTGTGCCCATTAAATTCCATTCTTGGTATGGCACTCAATATATTTATTATTTCTGCTTTCAAACTCTATCCTCAAGTAGAAATTTAAATGAAATCTATATCGGCCTTGCTGACAATTCTCAATTTTTGTTGTAAGGCGAATGATCCTTCAGTCACTCTAGCTCCTAAATCACATTTTTCTAAATGTAGAGAATTTTTTGATGCAAGAATAAAATCTGTATGTTGCATTATGTAAACATATTTTCGGAAAAAAATGAAATTTTACATGCTGTAGTGGTTTCTCTAGTTTCATAACAGTTTTGTATGATTGTATTGGGTTTATATGCTGACATGCTTAAGGTAAGTCTACTGCCAAGGCATCAACATATTTCCGTGATAGCTTTCCGATATTGTAGACAGGTAGTCTACTGTGCAACATTTAAATTCAGTGAGACGCCTACTATGTATTTTAGATATCTGGAAAAGCAGCCCGAGTCTTGCCTAGCCGTGATGTTTTTGTATGCCAGATTGATTGGTCTGACTTGCGAACATTCGTACACTACATCGGAACAAGTAGCCTTGTAAACACCAGAACAAGTGCAATGATTGTCTCAATGAACTTTCCAACGGTTATCCACTCTATTAATGAATGGGTTATATGGATGTAGGGGGGGGGTAACCTTGTGGATCAGTTGTATAGCAGCTCTGTAACTAAATGTGACCACTACTGCAATACAAAAGGAAAATAATTTTTTAGTGACAAAGAAGTAAAAACAATTGGGCGGTTACACATCCAAGGGCGGAATGTTCCAACCAATGAGTAATGTAGGAAAAAGACATTAAAAAAAGATCAGAAACATGTTGATTTGTATTAAAAAATATGATAGAGATACATGAAAGGGAAAAAACACTTTATTAATGAATTGGTTGAATGTATACAAGTGTGGGTAACTTTTTGGGTCACTCAGTTTGTGTAGCAGCTCTCTAATCAAATGTGGCCCTTACTGTAATATAAATGGAAAATGAACAATTGCAACAACAAATAAGCAAAAAAAATAAAATAAAAAATCTCAGACACTTGCACATCCATGGGTGGATTTGGGTGGATTGAATCTAAGTAATGGAAGATGACTTCTTAAATAACAATAGACACGTTGATTTGTATTTGTATTTGAAAACTTGATAAAAATATGTAACAGGCAAAAACCCTTATTTATATCAATAGAAGGAAAAATAACTAATAAATTATTAATTAAAGATTTAAATTATTAAATACATTAGATCCTTTTTATACTTAAAAGGGTATTTTTACAAATATAACGTTATTGCAAAATCATTAACTTACAAGGAAAACCCCTAATTTATTTAAACTTTAATACATAATAAGCTATTAGATATATAGCATCTCTAGCTCCATGATAAAATACTATGCCCAAATTTGAGGGTTTTGCCAAAATTTAGATGGACTCTCACATTGCTTCCTCCTCATCTGGACCCTTCCACCATAACTTATACTGCCTTTTTCCATTTGTTAAGGTTTCACACCTATTCCTTCAACATATCATTAGAGTCCATTATTAGCATTCCTTCCTCATTTGGTAGTGGAATCTCTCTGTGTTAGTATGGCTTCATAAACCTTCTTCTTTGAGTAAGAGACAAGGAAGATGTCATGACATTTTAATTTGTTCAAGTTGTCAAATGTGTATGCCATTTGTTTTTCTATTGCACACAATAGATATGGCTTATAGAATTACCTGTGGAGTCTTTGTTGCTTGTTGTAATCAATAAAAATTAATGTGCTGAAAATATCTAAAAAAAGGTGATAAATAATTGAAATCCATATAAGACACAAATATAAATTGTATGGGATGTACGAGTTGATACGATGAGTTTTTTGTGATGATATAATTTATTTGCATTATCTAGTCACAAAGGTGAAATATTTTATCCCTTAGGTTGTGTGTCTTAATTTATTTAATTAGCGTATACAATAATAATGATAATCTATTTTTTAAATCAAATGAACTTAGCTCAACTAGTGTGGTTCACGATTTGTGTCCCAAGTAGCGTCGGTTCAAGTCTCCAGAGACATATTGGCCCTCGTGGCATTTATGAAATATTGGTTCTACTAGGGGGAATAGTGGAAGCGGTTTACTATGAAGTTATTGATTATGCCTAGTGGAATGTACTCACTATTGTTAAAAGATAATGATAATCTATTTTTAAGGTCATGCCCAAGCCAGACACCAAATTGGTGTATGAGATTGCCTTGTTTGTGAGTCAAAGGATCTGCCTTTGCACAACAATTTGATTGCTAAAGTCTATGGAGGTGTACATACTCTACCCCCTCTGGATTTAAACACATGATTTTAACCATTATATTCATTACATTGTGTTTCCCTTCAAGAATTCTCTCTCCAAAGTGTTTTATACAAAAAAAAACAATGTCTTCATTCTACCTAGCAATGCATTTCTCACAATTCTCGATTATTGAAGTTATGATGGTTAAATACACTTGACAATTGTTGTATTGTGTCAAGATACCTAATTTAATTATCTATTGTGATTGCTAGTAAATGTTTTGTTGATATTATTGTTAGTTAGTGCCGCTTGATAATACATTGACTATTATAATTAGAATAAAGATAAGACATCCTTGTATTTTGTGTCTTGTTTTTTGAACATTTGTCTTTTGATACTTTTTGTGTTTTGTTGATTGATAACATTTCATTATCATTTATTTATTTATTTTATTTTTATTTATTTATTTATTTTTTTCGGTTTTGGATTTTCATATCTTAAGACTTTGATCCAGGGGGATATTGGTGGCCACCTGCGAAATCCACTTGGGCCACCACCATTGCTTTTTTTTTTTAGTTCTCTTAATTGTAGCATAGTTTACTATTTTTAGCAGTTTTTCAAGTCTTAAACTTCTGGAGCTGTTTTGAGGCCCTAAACTTCCAGAGCTGGTTAACTACATAGCACATATCCAGTCATGTGTTCACCAAGTACATGAGTGAAACCACAAGTTGCCTATAAACAATAGCTTCCACTACTTCCCCTGAAGTAGCATCCTCCTTCCTCCAGTTACCAACTAGAGGAGTCTCCAGGGGTTTACTACTCTCCATGTAGAATCTCCTAAGTATCTCATTGGCATACTTGCCCTGAGATACAAAGAACTCCCCATCTCCTAGCCATACCTACATGCCAAGAAAGTAACGCATGAGCCCCATGTCCTTCATCTCAAACTCTCTTGCAAGGTCCTCCTTGCAAGATTTGATGAGCTTCTCATCACATGTCAGTATGAGATCATCTACATAAAATATAATGATCAACAACTTACCTTCGACTACTATGTGATACAGGTTCACATCCGCTTCACTCTTTGTGAAACCCAACCTAATGAAGAAGCTATCTATCCTGGTGTACCAAACACGACGTGCTTGCTTCAACCCATACAACTCTCTTTTGAGTTGGCACACATGTGACTCACGGTCCAAGGTTTCCAAACCTTCAGGCTGCTCTATCTACACTTCCTCCTCAATCATGCCATTAAGGAAGACAGTCTTCACATCCATCTGATGGATTTTCTAACCCATTTGTGCTAATAGCGCCAAAATAGATCTGATTGACGAGTTCCTTGTAACGGGAGCCAAGGTATCATCATAGTCAATCCCCTCTACATGTGAAAATCCACCGGCCACAAATTTGGCCTTATGCTTCTTCACACTACCATCCGCATCTTGCTTTAACTTGTAAAGCCAACGGGAGCTCACAACTGACTTGTCCTCCGGCCTTGGGACCACATCCCAAACATTGTTTCGAAATATGGAGTGATACTCCTCCACCATCACATCAACCCAACCGGTTGTTGCACTGCTTCCTAAAAAGAAGATGGCTCTATCACAACACATGCACCCATAAGTGCCATGTATCTGGTGTACCTTTCTGGTGACCTCCTCTGTTTGTACTGAGAAGGGGGTGCTCCCACATTCTGTGGTGCATCATCCAACAATATGTGAGCCTCTCTAGTGCGTTTTCTTCCCTCTCTGGAAGACTATGCCTGAGTGGATGTCTCCACTCTTTGAACCACTGCATGTGGCTTCTCGACATCAATCTGAGGTCCCTCAACCTTAGGAGCTAAAAGCTCCTTATCCGCATGTAGCTCAAGCACTCTCTCAAGGGATACTCGCATGACCTTCTCCTCATCGAACTTGATATCCCTGCGAACCACTTTCATTTGACTGGTCGACATGTACACCTGATAGTTGTGGGGTGTATCAGTATAACCCACAAAGATCCCCAACTCTGTTGTTGGCTCAAGCTTCTTCTGTGCATCTTTGGTCACATGACAATAAATCGATGGGCCAAAAATTCTGAAGTGACCAACATTTGACCTCTTACCAAAATAAGCCTCCTTTGGTGTCTTCATCTCAAGCATCCGATGTGGGCTACGGTTTCGAACATTAACCGCTGTGTTGCATGCCTCAGCCCACAAGTGTAGTGGTCGGCTCTGATCATGCAACATAATCCTTGCTGCCCCTACTATGCTCCTGTTCTTCCTGCTGGCAACCCCATTATGTTGAGGGTTATAGGGTGACATCAACTCTCGTTTAATCCTTCCATTATACATAAGTTTTTAAACTTATTGGAGACATATTGACCACCATTATCACTTCGTAGAGCTTTAACCTTTTTGCAAGATTCTTTCTCTACCGATGCTTTGAACTCACAAAACTTTGTGAAAATTTGATCCTTTTTCTGCGTAAAAAATACCCAACATTTACAAGAATAGTCATCAACAAATATAACATAATACCTGTGTTTGGTTGTGGATGCTGTCGAGAATGGTCACACACATCTGAATGGACTCTCTCCAGAATAGGCTCTGCTTGACTATCTCTGTCTCCAAAGGAAGACTTGATGTATTTTCCCAAAGTATAACCCTTGCACGCATCAACTTGCTAAAGCATACCTTTGGGAACTCTGGTAGAGATTTGCTGCAATATCTTCAAAGCCCCATGATGCAAGTGGCCCAATCGCTTGTGCCACAACTCGCCGACGTCTTGGCTCAACATCTTTTTTGCTTTTGAACTCAGAGCAACACAATCCTCTACCTCTATCTTATAGAGATTCTGAACTTGAATCCCTATCTTCTTTACTTGACCTGCAACTATGTGTCGAAGGAACACCTTTCCTTTCGAAAAGATCAAATCATAGCCTCTATCCTCAAGCATGGCAACGAATACCAAGTTCTTCGTCAGTCTGGGTACATGCATAACATTATTCAAGATGAGTGGAGTCACATGCTCCCTTTGAAAAGTAATAGTGCCCACATTAGTAACACTATAGTTACCATCATCACCCATCTCAATATGCATTTTGAGATCTTTCTCCTCCAGTTCATTGAATCTCTTTGTTGCCAGTCATGTGGAAAGAAGCTCCACTATCTAAGTTCCAGACACTTCCCATCATTGAAGACACCATGCATGCAATGAGGCAAAAGTCCAATTCGAATTGGGAGGCCAAAGCCTCACTTGCCACTCCTCATGAGGACTTCTCCTTGGACTTGTTCAATGGACAATTTGTGGCAAAGCAACCCATATTATGATAATGAAAACATGAAACTTTCGTCATGTCCTTTTTCTTACCTCCATGATAAGAATATGATTTGGAATGGGAAATTTGACCTTTCCCCTTCCTCACCTTAATTGCTAAGGCACAATTCTATTCATCATCAGTCTTTGATGAAGAGCCATCCCTGGTGTTCCTCTTGATCTCATCCTACATCAAATTCGACCATAGTCATTCCCAATCTGGCAGCTTCCCCTAACCATTGACAGAGTCCTGATAACTATGCCAACTCTTTGGGAGTCCAAGAAGAGAAAGACAAAGGATATCCTCCTCAAAAACCGTGATTCCAACACTTCCAAGTTCATCCCGACATTGTGTGAACTTGGTCAAGTACTTTGGAATCGTCTCGCCTTTCTCCATCTTGATTTTACGAAGTTTACCTTTCAGTGCCAACTTCCTTTGATCATTATTATTCTGATACAAATCCGTCAATGTTTTCCACATAGCATGCGGGGTTTCCTTTCCATGGATACTTGAAACAATATGATATCGAACTCCCTCAAGGATTATCCGCTTTGCCTTCGCCACACACTTCTTCCACTCGGCCAAGTTCTGTGTATCATTAGTTGCTGGCATAGGAATTGCTTGTTCAACAAATTCCTTCAAGCCATTGTCCTTTAGCACAACCTCCATCCTGTCCCTCCAGGCTATGAAATTTGAGCTGCCTTTCAAGGCATACTCAAGCCTCAACCCATGGAACGCCATCTGCCGATCCTGAAGTATGTATGAAAATTCGACTTTCACCTGTAACCCAGAAACTCAAAACTTTGAAATCTCTTCTAGAGAACTGATTTTAAATCAACGACATCTCCCTCATCCAAACTCTGATTCAGCGGATTTTTTTTTTTTGAATTTGGATATCTTTTCCAAAGGAATCTAGATCTGCAATTTGTTTCTGAAAAATTTTCATGGAAATTCTCAGATCTTCTCTGCAAACTTTCGGTCCAAAAAACAATCTTCCTCCGATACCTATGTAGAAAATCCTATAGATTCACAAGCTAATGCAATTTGCTAAAGCAAGAGACAAGAATCTACTTCTACTCTTTACAGTGGAAGCCCATAAACATCAAGCAAACAATAATCAATAGAGGAAGAGAATCAAAGGAACATAACACAATAAATATCCGGGGAAAGCCACAACTCAAAACCCCACTATCTGTTTTGTATTAATCTGAAAAATCAAGATGAAATTACAATGCTTGTTCTCTTTAGAACATTCACAGTGCTCAGCAAATTCAATCTCCAACTCATAAGAAAGCACAAGGCCAAAGCTTAGCCTCTTCACAAGCTCTCCAAGCCTCTATTCCAATGTGTAATTCCTATGGAGAATAACTTATATTTAAAGGGAACTAAAGCCTCTAAAAACTGCGTAATCCCTTAAGGATCAGTTCCTGATTGCATGCACTATCAGTGCAACTCATAAAAATTTAAAATAAATAGTACATTGTCCCTGCACTCTAGTCTCAATTGGGTTTTTCTCGGAATCGACATGCATGAGTTTTTGATGAGTAAATATTCAGTTAACTAGAGTAGCATTGGTGGAGTTAATAAAGTAGAAGTAAATACACAGTGCCACTATGCAGATATCCCTTCGGTTGCAAAAACCTTGTTCTGTAGCCTCCCACAACTGCTTCGGGTGAGACTACAATTTACTTGCAGGTTGTTGCCGAAAGGGCCAATGGTTGAGGGTTTTGTTGGTGCACAACACACTCTGAACCTCGTTCAAGCCCCCTCAAACCAACAATAATTGTATAAACATGAAAACCAACATTGTTGGCATGTTTATACAAAAAATCTAGGTTGAAAAACAAGAATTCTTGGTAGCCTAGATTTTCTTTTAAATTCCTTATTCTTGTCCCATTTCTTTTATTCCTCTTTTGTAAAAATAAGACAACTACAAAATTATCAATAATCTGCAGCTCTCATGAAATTTCACAACTGACTTGACAAATTATAACCAAAGCAAATGGAGATCACAGCTAAAGCAACATGAACAACCTACAAAAAGAGAAAATTAGTAAGGCAAAATGAAAGGTATTTAAATATTAGTTAAATAATAAAGAAAAACATTGAGATATGATATAAATGGATGATTATTTGTAAATGACCGTTGTCAGTGCCATTTCATATAATCATTATCCTTGTCATGGCATGACATTGGTTCTTATGATCCAATCTACAATTTCTAATAATCATATCTTGTTATAAGATTTGAATAAATCATTAAACATTCCCATCGTTCAAATTTACTCCACTTCCTCTGTATATCATCCCATTTCTCCTGTACACTATCCCATTTCCTTCGCATTATATCTCAATTCCTTCAACTTTGTTTCATCCTTCCTTGCCCAAAATATCTCAACTTTTACCCAAATCTCGTCCTTACCAACTCCATAGTTTTGTCAAAAAGGGAAATTGACGACTGAAACTTTTTCAACATGGGAGTTATTATGCGTTCTGGGCTGAATGGAACTAATTTTCTTGAAGCCTATCCACAGGTGAAACAACAATTGTAGCAAGTACGATGGTTACATTTCTTTCAGAAGTTCGATGGGCATGAGAAGGAGGTCACAAATTCATTTGTTTGGGCCTATGATGGGATAGAAGCAAAAATTGGAGATATTAGGTTGGTCGTGACAGAGTCCTTTATGGCAGAAGCTACAAGATTACATAGAATCGGGGAAAGTTGGTTTAAAAACCGGAAAATCAAAGAAAAAGACTAGGAAATCTTCCTTAAAAACCTAGGTATGGACATCTCCATTTTTAAGAAAGGAACTCCAGTAACAACTTTAAAAAGTAAATGGAGAAATTTATTTTTAATCATTCAGAAGTTTATAACCTGTCAAGGTAGGTTTGGGAATATGGTCTTCTATCATGCTCGGTTGATGATGCATTTTATTGATGTCAATGAAATCAATTTGCCATGTTTCCTACTCTGTAGTTTAAGAAAAATGGTTGCTAACATCCAAAGGAAAGTACAATCTATTGATAATGCTCTGTATCATAATGGGTTAGTAAAAATTTTAATTGAAGCTCATTTGAGGAGTAAAGGGGATAATTGGGAGGATTTTTTGGTTCAAAATCATTTTAAAGAAGCTGAGCAAAATGAACCTAGTTCCAAAATAAGAAGTCGACAAAAATTTCCCTCAAACCCTAAGAATCAAAACAAAGATTTATTGGCACAAAAATTACCACAAGATGAGCATACACAAAAAGATTTTGATGATGAAACCCCTCTTGCAAATGTTTTAAAGAGTCTTAGAAAGAAGAAATTCGTCAGTACAGATGAAGGCCTATCAAAAGAAGGAATAGAGCAAGACAAAATTAGAAAGAAAAAGTGTGCTCTCACTGCTGAAAAACCATCAAGAAGAAGTGTATGAATTATGAAATCGGCCATTAAATAGTTTCCAGGTTTTGTTGATTTAAAAGAAGAAGAAGCAGATAAAATACCATTACCAATTGCAAGTTCAACAAGAAAGACCCCAGAAATCGACCCTGTTCAAGAAGAAATCTATGATTATATAGAATCTCTTGAACAAAAATCCCAAGGAAAAAGTTGTTGATTTATACTCAAAACAAGAAGAAATTCTAAGTGAAGAAGTTTATTTCAGCCCTCTAGAAGAACCTAGAATTGAAAATGCTCTTAAACAGGAAATTTATGAACTAGAAGTGTTGAACAAGTTTCTTAAGAAGGAACATGAAGCAATGAAGGTACCAAATGACATTCAAAGGACTCAAGAAGATAATATTCTCCTACATCTTTGCCACTGGTACAAGAAAAACAAGAAGTTAAAGGCTAAAAATAAACAAGAGTAAAATCAGGAGTTTGCAGTGCATGATTTTAATGAAGAAACCAAGGATGGTAACCAGAATCAGAAAAACAAAGAATACTAATTTAGATGTTCTTGCTCAAGCCCTAGAGGTAGCTCAGTGAAAGAATGGGTCACAAAATTTTGAAATTTTGAGCATGAGGACATGGAATATCTTCTGTGTGGGGGAATGTTGAAAACCAAAATTGTTCCTTTTTTACACCTTCCTTAAACTCCATTCTCTTCCTTTTTGACCATAATAATTCCAATTAAGTGTCAGCTTGCAAGGTTATTGGCAAAAACAGGTATTTAATCATCTTTTATTCATAGTTTCATTGTTTTCTTATTATTTGATTTAATATTTGCATAAGTTACAAAACTGCATCAATTATGCAATTAATGGTTGATTCCGCAACTTACTTGAATAATCTGTAGGTTTTGAAACATCAGTTGAAGAACGAAATGTATGGACAAGTAGCTGAAAACCCACATAATGATATCCACCTATCTCCATGATCTAGCAAGATGATAGGAATGTTGTATGAGTAAGTCAACGTGGAAATCAACCCACTGGAAAAGGAGCCAAAGATAAATCAAGCGAGTGAGGAGATCGATGATAAGGATGAAGCTTATATTTTTCCCCATGATTTGCTTCTCCAATAGAAAATCATGAAGAATCACTATTTCATGTTATCTTATGTTATTTTTAGAGCTTCTGTTGAGTAGGATAGGCTTAGAAATCTCCAAACAGATTAATGAAGGAGGTTATAAAACCTGCCTCTTGGCACGACGATGAGACATACTAGTTATTGTTTGAAATACTCTTTGCAATTATTAAAGCGAGCTTGTTATTCCACTGTGTTGTGCGTTTAAATTCATGTTTAATCTTTGTTGATCACTACATACCTACACTCATGGGAGGGACCCCTGGGAGTGGTAAGGTTTCATTTCATTTCTATCTAATATTTCAATTTTGTAGCATTAAATTATAATAGCTAATCTTTCGTAACATTAAGTTATCATACTTAATCTTTCAGTTTTGATTTTCAAGGAATGCTTGTAACAATGAGGATAGACTTTATAACAGATTTTGCTTAAGATTATTTCATAGATAAAATCATTCCGTTGTGTGAAGGATGAAGAAAATAATAAAAAAAGGATCTATTATGCACATGTAAAATTTCGAGAGTAGAATCATTCAATTTTGAATTGCAATTAGAAGTATAATTTCCTTCAAGGCTTTTTCAATGTGATTTAGATTTTCCAGTGCGATATTTTATTTTTGTACTTGAGATTAGTTTCATTGTTGTCGGTGTGAAGTAGATTTAGATTTGTTAATGTGATATTTATTTCCGCATTTAAGATTAGTTTTATCTTTTTCAAGTGTGATACTTTCTTTCATGCAAGAGTGATAATATTTTTATTTTCAATGATCCTTAGATAAAACATGTGCATAAAAACATCCTAATTCAATTTAGAAATTGCTCACCTAATAAGGAATCCTAGCACAAATGTTGCACATACACTTCATTAGTTTACAAGCCCTGATCGATAATTTATGAAGTAATTTAACATCAATTAATTACCAAATAGTTGGTCACCTAGAAGGGTTGGTTGGTTCTTGAAGGTGTTGTAGAATGTGTGGAAGGTCAAAATGGTTTTGTTTTGTCAGTTCCACTTCCTTCACTGTACATGAGGAGTTGAATCACATCTTAGTTCCCTCTCGTGACATGTTTACCTTGACGGACCAGTTAACTTGGGTAAATGTGGGAGGATGGTGTTACATATTTATGTCATTTTGATCACTTGATTGAGGAACAATGTTTTGTATACATAGTTATATTTCCTCTTATGTTTATGTATGGCAGATTAATCACTGGATCGGGAAACAATATTTTATATACATAATTATATTTCCTTTTGTGTGTGGTATCTTTGATTATGTGTATTAGATGGTTAAATAAATGTTATACATATGTTTCTCTTTTTGCATCTGACTTATGACGTAGGTGTATGACATTGATGGTGATCTAGGATTGAGATGCATGGGTCCATGGATGATCATGGTTATGTGGAACATATGGTTAATTATGATTTATGGATGATACATGATTTGTATGATTATATATGTCTAATATTGTATTGAGAAATATGTGGTAGGGGACCTGGTCATTTTCAAACAAGGATGTTCAATGAATCACTGTATAAGTCACTTCAAAACCAAAATGATTGTGGAAGTCAAGCACCATTCTTGGTAAAATGTGATTAAGTTAATTTCATTATGAAATTCCTTTGATTTATGAGATTGTGATGTGTGCAGGTCTTAGTGTTGCTTTTTTTGCTTTAGGATACTAGATGCTACTGAATTTATTTGATGGAATTATTCCATAACTCTAATTTGTATGTTGAGTTAAGAGTTAATATTTAGAGTATTCCTCTATACAATGGTTCAATGAGATGATTTTCCATTGTTCTTTCTTTCTTTCTTTCTCAATTATTTATTTTAGGGTTTTAAATTCGATTTAAAAATGATAATTACTATTTTAAGTCTTGAAAAAGTCATATATATATATATATATATATTATATATATATATATATATATATAATACATATATATATTATATATATATTATATATAACTTCGAATAAATTTTAAAATTATTTAAAAATTCTTCTTGCCCAACACCAAAATCATATTTTTTTAAATGCATTTTGCATTTTTTGGCTAGCAAACACAGCCAGATCCCAACACCACTTTCTTGACTATTGTATTCTTGAGTGTTAATCTTATTTTTTAAAGTGATTTATTGACTTATTAGTAGATTTATCGCTTTGTTAATATCCAATAGTTGAGATAGTTTTTTGAGCGTAAACAGTGAATTAGTGGAGACATATTCACAATTCTTTTAGTCAACAAGATGTAACCATAAAGATCCTTACCTATCAGAATAGCTTCGTTCTTTATTCCCTTCCTAGAAAAATCCAACACAAACTTATGTAATTAAAGACCCATTCAGGATTCTGGAAAAGCTTCGTCAGAAAAGTCAAACAAATTAGGGATAATTTCTTTCCAATTAATGTTTGGTTTGATGAGGAATGCAAATAGGTAAGGAGAATGTCAAAAGAGTCAAACAAGGATAACATAAAGCTCAAATCTTACAAGAAGATGTTAAGAAAGAAAAGGGTTGATTTCATGGTTTCAAGGAGGGAAGAAGTAATCTTCCTTGGGAAAAATAACCCCAAATTATATTGGAAGGTGCTCCAACCGAGAAAGATGCAAACTGAAAATAGTATTACAACTTCTAAATGGTTTGACTATGCAAGACAACTCTATGAGTAGGATCCCAAGGTTGACCCTCCTCCCTTGATCAACACTGATACTAAACTCTTCACAGTGCAAGAGATAGAGATAGGTATCAATAATTTGGGTGTTGGAAAATCGAAAGACTTAGCTGAACTCTAAGAAGAGTATTTAAAGTGGGGCTGAAATATTCTTGCATCCCAACTTACAAAAAAATTCAACAACATAATACAACACAAGTTCCCCGCTGGTTGGAAAACTAGTATGGAAATACCACTTTTCAAGAGTTGACGTCAATAATCCCTCATTTTATAAGACCATAATGATAAACCCCTTGTTTGAAAATTTATTTGGAAGCATGCTAGAAAATAAAATCAGCAATTGGGCAGAAAATAGAGATAAGTGTGCTAAAGGGCAAGCAAGTTTTAGACATAAAAATTCTATAGTTAATCATTATATAATTTTAAGGAACAACATTGAAAAAGTTCGGGAAAAAAGGCAGAAACCTTTTGTTGCTTTGTTGATTTCATAAAAGTGTTTGACATGGTTCCTAGGGATAAGATTTGACACAGAATGGAGGAACTCGGGGTTCCTAGACATTTGAGAGAAATTGTGCGTAGGTTGTATGAAGAGGTGAAAGTCAAAATTATAACCTCAACAAGCATTTTTGAAAGATTTAGAAGCAATATCGGGGTCAAGCAAGGTTGCCCATTGTCTCCTACAATTTTTTGTTTATATATGGACAGGCTTGAGGAGTGGCGAAATTCGCAAGGGGGTGATGGTATTCATTTAGGAAAGTTTGTTATAAGGCTTCTTTTGTAGGCATATGACATTATTCTGATTGCTAAATCTACTCTTGGTTTGCAAGAGCACTTACTATCCCTTGAACATTTTTGTAGAAGGGTGGGGATCGAAGTCAATATTAGCAAAACAAAAGTAGTGGTTTTCTCCTAAAAAAAAAACATAACCAACATAAGTTATACTTTGAAGGAAGAATTCTTGAAGAAGTTGCAGATTACAAATACCTCAGAATTGAATTCAATAGATGGTTGTAGAAAGAAAAGAGCTTTGGGGGGTTGGAAAGCATTTTATGCTTTTCAAAATAGGTGTAGAGAGGATTGTTGATTTGGGGTAGCATCGGATGTGCTCTAGCCACGAAAATTGGTGGAGAGGCTAAGGCGCATGAGATCTCCAATACCCATAAAGGGTTTGGGTAGATTCTAAAGAGTTTGAGAGATATTAAAATATTAATATTTTTAATGGAGTCCCTAAGTCTAAACTTACTTAGGGAAAATAAAATATTAATGTGAATTAATATAAAACTGTGTTAGAAGGGTCCAAAAGTCATGGATCAAGCCAAATCTAATCTTAGCCGTTGATTAGGGACTTAATCTCCACCATTGAATTGTCAACGAAAAAAGTATAAGAGGGGGCTTGAGGGTCACTTGGAGAATACACCGAGTTGATCAAGATTTCGACTTTATGGGGCTGGGTTTGCTGAGGAAGTCGAGAGAGTGATCAGAGTTGCAGCTGAGGGGTAGTGAATACGGAAGCAGAGAGGCAGAGATAGCACCAGGAGGATTAGCGCAGTAGCCGAGAGTGAGGGACGTAGAACCAGCCAGGGGTTCACGTAGAGCGAGCCACGGCTCACATAAAGCCAGCCAGGAGTTGCACAGTGCCTTAAAGGGCCAGCGTGGGTGACACAAAGGGCCAAAGGGATGACGCAGTGCCTCCAGAGGTTTACGCAGGCCAAGCTAGAGTGATGCTGGGGAAATGTTGGGCCAGAAAGGGCTGACACTGTCCCTAGATGTTGACGCTAGGGTTTCATGTGGCAGATTGAAGTTGTGAAGTGGTTGAAGTGATTATCCCGGGTTTCAACCAAAACATCTATCTCCGACTGAGAGGTACTACTGCCGAGATTATTCTCTGTTGGGTGAGCCTGTTTTGGGACCCATATTGTATTCATAAACTGCATAATAATAAAACCCTCAAATAGATGCACCGGATTTCCCGCATTTGGTTTTTCCAGGGACATTGGTCCAAAAACAACGGTGTCACTTGTGTGCTTGTTTTGTTTCCTTCAATTGATTATTTGTAATGTGTTGAGCATGTACTTGTATTTATTTCTAGTATTAACATGGCAAATAACTTGTTAATTAATATAACAAGTAGGTAGGAATAAATCAGTAAAGTACATGAAGGGTTTCTAACAGTCATACTTAGAAATTCCAACATGGTATCAGAGTGTGGTTGAAGATCACAGGAGAACTAAGGACATCAGCTGAGCAAAGCAGCAACAACAGAAAATAGTTGTCCCGAGTGACAAAAGTTGTTCCTAATAGAGTAGCAGCAAGCAAGGGGTGACATAGTGCCTGCATCATCAAGATTGAGCATATTGTTCAATGTAACTTTCATGAATTCCTGATTTATGCTTAAGTATTATGGATGCATTTATAATTGGTCTGGATAACATGTCTGCAACCTTATTATGTATGCCCTTCTTATATATGATAATAAGATGAAATCGCTGTAGAAAACCCATCCACCGTTAATATCGTGATTGTTGAATTTAGTTTGTGAGTGTAAATATTGAAGTGATTGATGATCTGTGTGTATGATTGTTTCTTTACCCATTATGTAATGTTTCCAATTTTTAACACTCTAAACTAATGCATACAATTCTTTATCATATGTAGCATAGTTAACTACTGCTGATGTGAATGTCTCAAAATGAAAGCATATATTCTTTCTGTGCTGCATCAACACTGCGCCCATGGCATATTCACTTGCATCTATATCGATCTCAGATGGATGTTGAAGATCTGGCAGTGCTAGTACTGGCGTTGTATTGATCCTTTCTTTCAATGTGTCAAAGGCTTTCTGCTGTTTGCCTCCCCACTGAAACACTTGTTTCACACTTGTCAAAGCATGTAAAGGAGTTGCAATCAAAGGAAAGTTAGCAATAAAATTTCTCCAATATTGTGTTGCCCCTAAGAAACTTCTAACTTATGTAGCAGTATTGGACTTAGGCCAATTTACAATGACTTTGACCTTTGAGGGACCTATCTTCAATTCACCACCCCATACAATATAACCCAAATAATTCAAAGATGTTCTGCCAAATTCACATTTTGGCAGTTTTACATAGAGATTTTCTCTTTTCAGAACATCTAAAATCTGCTTTACATGCTTTACATGTTCATCCCATGTTCTACTGAAAACAAAAATATCATCTAAATAGACTATTACAAAATCATCAATGAATGGCCTGAATACATCATTCATGACTCACATGAATGTAGCTGGAGCGTTAGTTAAGCCAAAAGGCATAACCATCCATTCATAGAGTCCTTGCTTTGTTTTGAAAGCAGTCTTCCATACACCCTTTTCTGCAACTCTGATATGATGGTAGCTGCTTCACAAGTCCAATTTAGAGAAGTAAACTGCATCTTTTAACAGATCTAACAAATCATCAATACAAGGAAGAGGATAACAATTCTTTATTGTGATTTTATTTAATGCTCTAAAATCAATGCACATTCTCCACGAACTGTCTTTCTTTCGCACTAACACAATAGGTGATCCACATGGTGATGTGCTTGGTCGAATAAACCCTTGATCGAACAACTCCTGTACCTTCCTCTTTATCTCTGCATTCTCTAGCGCTCATAACCTGTACATTCCAATGTTAGTTAGTGGAGAATCTTGCTGCAAATAAATCTCATGTTCTATCTCTCCCTTGGGTGGAAGCCCTTTAGGCTCTTGAAATAGTATATCATAATCAGAAACAATTTTAACTAGATATGCTTTCTGTTTAGGATTATAGCCTTGGAAAGCATTGGATTTATCAATATCCTTTGCTTTTACAATCATAAGTAAAAATTGTTTACTTGAATTTACAATTCTTTTCATCTATTCTGAATTTATGAGAGAGAAGTTATCTTTGAGTTTATGAGCCCTTACAATATATTTAATTCCATCCTTAGTGATTTGATACTTATTTTCAGTTCGATAGAAGAGAGCATTTCTATCGTACAAGTATGATTTCCTAATACAATTCCACATATGTCCAATGGGACTATGTCTAACTCAACCTCATCTACAAAGTTTGATGCAATATCAAAACGAAGTTTACATTGTTTCGTAACTTGTAGCTTAGTTTTATCACACACCTAACCTAATAGATATGGCTTTTTATGAGGTTTTGTTTCTAGACCCAACTTCTTTACAATTGCTTCAGAAATCAAATTAACTTGTGAGCCACTATCAAATAAAGTATCAATTTTAGTATGCTTGGAAATGACTCTAATGTGAAATAGCTCATTTCTTTTCCTCTCATCATTATCATTATCAAAAGAATGCGAAGAAGTAATTGTAGATGCTTTAGAATCTTTACCTTTTAGATCTGTAGCTGTAACTGTTGTCTCGTCACCTGAATTTGATCCCAAGTCCTTTTGAATAGCAACAACATTCTTTCGTTTTTTACTCCCCAACTTCTTAGGGTTCAATTCCGGATGCAATGACCAGCAATGTGCCTCATCATGTCCTTCCTTCATACAATGAGTGCATGAAGGTTTATCTCTCTTCACAGTGTTTGTTTTCTTCTCCTTCCATTTAAGTTTCTTCTTGCCTTTATTCTTGCTTTCAATAGGTTTGGATGATTTTCCAACATCTTGGGTTACATTTTTGCCTCTAGCTTTTAGATGAGTTGCTTGAACCGATACACCATCTAAGCTAGTTGGATTAAACATAAGTATGGTATGCCTCAAATAACGATGAAGACCACCTACATTATTCAACAATGTCTCTGGTGAGTCCAATGATGTTAAAGCTCTCTTATGGAATTCCTGAGTATAAATTTGAACACTTTGACCTTTTCATTAGCGTAGTGTTTTTCAACTCATCATTGCTTGTTGCATATAAGCCAAAGCATAAAATTACTTTTTAATGGCAGAAACAAATTCATTCCAAGTTGAAAATATTTTTCCATGCTTTTGGAGATCTGCTTGTGTCTTGTCTTCCCACCATACAAGTGCGGTTCCTCCAAGTCGAATGCTCGCAAGGTGGATCTTCTTCCTTTCTGAAACAAGTTTCTACACCCTACAATACACTTCAATTTGTATTATCCAATTATCAAGCTTTTCAGTGTTAAGTTCTCCATCATAAATTGGCAATTCAAATTTTACATCTAATTTGATCAAAGAGGATTTCTTTTTCTTCTTCTTAGAAGGACTAGATTTATGAGAAGAAGAGGATGATGCCGATGATGGTGACGATGGAGGAGATGGTGGAGGAAGAATTCCTCCCTTTCACTTATCTTCTTGATCTTTAGGTGATGAAGTGCCTTCATCTTTGTTCTTCTTAAACTTGCGATACATCTCTTCCACCATTGCACGCATCGTCATGAAACTATCCAAGAATTGAGATTCTGATCCAAGTGGAGTTTCTTATTCCATCCTTCTTTGTGAAAAGACCCTTCCAATCTCTGGATTCACCTCAACAAGTTCATCTTCACCTCATCTGAGCCTCAACCTAGTAAGCATTCAAATCTTCACACAAAATTGTCAAACCTTAAAATCCTTGTGGCTCTGATACCACTTGATCCGTTAATGAAAAAAAGTGTATTATAGAATTTGTGTGAATTTTCTTATGTTATTTAGTGCAACGGATTGAAAAGATTGCAAATAACATAAACACATAAACAAGTTGAAGACACATTCAAACACATCAACACAACAAAATTTAATAAAGGAGTTCACCATACTTTTTGGCTACGTCTCCTGGTCCTTTCGCTTCTAGTGCTGACCTCTTTATTTTGTCTTCAAATTACTATTATATGTATGAGCTCGAAAACATAGTCTCAAATAAGAAAATGGACCTCACCACTGTGTTCAGCTCGAAATTTCGAGTCAAACGAGTATAAACTTGACTATATTTGGCCATTGTGACCTCCAGATCCCTTGGAATGGTCCAAAACCACCTCTATCCCTGCAAAACCACCCTTCGTTTGGGAAAAACCAACTTGGCCTATGCAAAACCACCTCAGGCTGCAGGCTGGTGGTATGGCAGGTTTGGCACCTGCAATGTTTATTAAAAAATTATTTTGGCTTTGTTTCAAGCTCGAATTGCTGACATGTTGGTTAGCGGAGGTATGTGAAGTCGTAGCATATATATATAATTTAGGAAGGTCGAGGGTTCAAAACCCCCACCCAACAATTCTGCAATTGGTTACGTTATACGTTGGATATGCAATATATTACTCCGTTGTTCCATTGGTTATACATGGTTTATATGGTATTAATATATCATATGTGGTTGATATTTGTGGTGAATGTGGGATATATGCAATAACATTAAATTAAAGGTCTAGCAGTCGTGGGGTTGACCCCGACCGTCCGGCCTTTTTTCGACACCCTTATCCAATACACAATAAATGTAAACTCATCGCTTCCGTTACCCAGGTTTGCGATAGCCCAACCGGTGAGCTAATTTAAGCAAATTCGTTGCCACTCTGGGAGGTCAGGGGTTCGATCCTCCCTGATCCCAAAAATTTTGGAAATGAGGCCAAATTGGGCAAAATCGAAGCTGCCACGTGTCAACACTGGATTGGCCCGTATGAACCAATCACAAAATGCCACGTCACCTCCTCTGCTGACATGATCTAGGAACCGTGGCTCATTCCCAGGTTGACACATGTCTTGCTGACATAGGCATTGACCGAGTTGACTATTGGCCTTTGACTTTTGACTTTTTGCCCTAATTCTCCATAAACTTTGACTGGCTCTAACTTCTCCATCCAGACTCAGATGTACGCACCGTTTGTACCATTGGAATTGTATCGACGAGAACTTTGACTTGATCCCACTTTCATCTACTTTTGAAGACTCTGATCTAGACGCAAAACTGGATCCATTTTGGATAATTATATGTAGAGAAGGATGTTACTAGAAGATTAGTTGTAGTAATACTAGATGCAGAAGGGAGAACAGATCGACCCCTTCCTCGGTCGATTGAAGGAGATCCGGGATCAGCTAAGTTCCATACGAGTCACGCTGAATCAAGAATTGATGGTAAGAACAACCCTGAACGTAGTCTTAGAAGACTGAGAGGTGTTTGTCCAGAGCATACTGGGTAGGGAAATCCTTCCAGATTGGGAGGAAATGTGGGCGGCTCTTCGCCAAGAAGAGATGAGAAGGCCGAGCAAGGTGGGAAGCAGCGGCAAGGGGATCACAATCAAGAAGGAGGAGGAGATGGATGTTTCCATAGCATCTGAGGGAAAGCAAGAGAAATAGAAGAAGAAGGACCTCTCCAAGGTCAAATGCTTCCACTCTGGGGAGGTGGGTCATTATGCAACCCAGTGTCCAAGGAAGAAGAGAAAGGGAGAGGCCTCTGAGACCAAGGCTGCGCCAGCAAGGGTGGAGAAGGAAGTGGAGATAGATGATGACTGTGCCATGAGTGCTCACACACCACTTTAGCGGAAGTGGGAAGACATCGAGTTGTAGCCAGATGAACTACAGATGATGAGGGGCAGGATCCTTGAGGTACCCAGCCTCTTGGATTAGACCTTGCTCCAGGAGCCTCGAAGAGGAGTAGCAGTATTGGTGGATGTTAGTAGAGACAGATGCGGATGGAGTGATAAAGGGAGCTACAGTGCAGGATTCCCAAGACAGTGTGAGGTAGTAGTGCGAGAAGCACAAGAGTGTTGCACCAGTGCAAGATGGCACATAGAGGTGTGAAAAGGTGTGAGATGCATGGAATAGTTGTAGTATCGTAGAGGTCAGAGAGGGAAAATTTGTCAGTGATAGAGGGAGCTTCAACATCATGGGTGTCTCTAGCCTAATGGAGATGTCAGAGTTGGGAGATCAGTTACTTACTTCTCAGTAATTGGGTTGCAGTGCAACAGTTAGCAGTGACAGTGCTATGGGCAGCACGATGCAACAGGATGAGAGGAAGTTGCAGTACATATGTAGCAGTGGCAGTGTTAGGGCCATGGGTAGAAGTAAAGGATGAAAAATGTAGATGATAGGCAATAGGCCTAGCATCAGCACAGGGACTGATGGCGGATGATCAGGGTGATACTCACTGAGGAGTATTGTTAGAGCACAATCCTCACTAAGAGGGAGTGTTTATTTGGGGTAGCATCAGATGTGATCTAGCCACAAATATTGGTGGAGAGACTAAGGCACATGAGATCTCCAATACCCAGAAAGGTTTTTGGTAGATTCTAAACAGTTTGGGAGATATTAAAATAATTAATATTTTTAATGGAGTCCCTAAGTCTAAACTTAGGGAAAATAAAATATTAGTTTGAATTAATATAAAATTGTGTTAGAAGGGTCCAAAAGTTATGGATTAATCTAGATCTAAGCTTAGCCATTGATTAGGGACTTAATCTCAGCCGTTGAATTGTCAACAAGAAAAGTATAAGAGGGGGCTTGAGGGTCACTTGGAGAATACACTGAGTTGATCAAGATTTCAACTTTCTGGGGCTGGGTTTGCTGAGGAAGTCGAGAGAGTGATCAGAGTTGTGGCTGAGGGGTAGTGAATACAGAATAAGAGAGGTGGAGATACCACTAGGAGGATCAGCGCAGTAGCCGAGAGTGAGGGACGCAGAACCAACCAGGGATTCACGTAGAGGCAGCCAGGGCTCACGTAGAGGCAGCGAGGAGCTGCGCGGTGCCTCAAAGTGCCAACGTGGGTGACACAAAGGGACAGAGGGCTGATGCAGTGCCTCCAGAGGCTGACGCAGGCCAAGCCAGAGTGACATTGGGAAAACATTGGGCCAGAAAGGGCTGATGTTGTCCCTAGAGGCTGACGGTGGGGTTTCATGGGGCAGATTGGAGCTGTGAAGTTGTTGAAGTGATTATCCAGGGTTTCAGCTAGAACATCTGTCTCCGACTGAGAGGTACTACTGCCGAGATTATTCTATGTTGGGTGAGCCGATTTTGGCACCCAGATGGTATTAAAAATCTGCATAATAATAAAACCCTCAGATAGCTGCACGGGTTTTCCTGCATTGGGATTTTCCGAGGACATTGGTCCAAAAACAATGGTGTCACTTGTGTGCTTGTTTTGTTTCCTTCAATTGATGATTTGTAATGTGTTGATAATGTACTTGTATCTATTTCTAGTATTTACATGGTAAATAACTTGTTAATTAACATAACAAGTAGGTAGGAATAAATTAGTAAAGTACATGAAGGGTTTCTAACAGTCAGACTTAGAAATTCCAACAAGGAGAAGTTATGGGACTGGAAAACTACTCGAACTCTACTAGGTCCCTATAATACTAGTGTATACCCTTATTTTTATTGTCATTGTAACCCCTTATTGTTATTGTTGTGCCCTTACATTATTATTGTTATGTCGACTCTGATTATATTATGACCCCTTAGAATCCTATATATAAAAAGGAGGTCTTTTCATTTGTATCATCCAAGGATTGTTCATTTGTGTAATTAGAGGGGATTTCCCCCTCGAAGAGGCTGATTTTGAAGTTGTTGATCTATCTTTTCTTCTATTTTGTGAGCTGGTTGCATAACATTTGGTGTTAGAGGTTTGGATTCTAGGGTTTAACTGCTTCAAACGGATCTTGCCTCACTATATTTTTAGAGATATGATCCAAGCAATTTATGGTTTGCAGGCTCTCGATTATTTCTCAAACAGGTCCGAAGGTCGAAACAGTGACACGTGGCACTTCGTACAAGTTCGCTCTACTGAACTAGTCTATAATTAGGTCATCATGGGAGATTTAGAATAAATATTTCTTGGAGAATCCAATCTTGATCAGACTTGCGGAGTTGGAAAGAGGACCCAGAGGGCTACAACAATACGAAATTTCAGACCTTGGAGATCCAAAATTACGGAGATACAATGGATTCAATATCGAGCTCCTACAAAGCGAAAAAAGATGTGTAGTCTTTTTAAAATTTTGCATAAGTTTGGTTTCAAAAATTAGTTTGAATAAATTCAAAGGGCATAGTGAAGAATAATTATCATTAATTGATGCCTCAAAGAAAGAATATGGAAACACCTAGTAGGCAACCTGAAATCTCTAGCATGACTCATGTAATTAGGAAGAAGAAAAGGAACAAGAAACATCAAAAGAAGAGGATACACACCAGGAAAAAGCCCTAGAGAAAGAAAAATGAATCTGACCATATCTTGTAATGCATTGGCCAAAATTACCACTCCTCAAACTACCAAGATATGACATATCAAGAAGAAAATGTATTAGTTTTAATTGTTTCAGGCAATACCCATAATTTTATTCATTGTAAGATAACGAAGGAATTGAATTGCTTCCTATATCCAACACCAGAGTGTCAAGTGATGGTTGCAAATGGAGTAACCATAAATTTCTCTGGAAAATGTCATAATATCAAGCTATCCATGGGAAAATATGTGTTGAATAGTCCAATGCTTCCCATTCCAATGGGTGGTGTTGATGTTGTACTAGGAGTCCAATGGATACAATATTTGGGTACGATAGCTTTTAGTTTTCAAGAACTTTTATTGATTTTTTTAT
>APFE031705630.1:291326-308324 GCA_000404065.3 Pinus taeda
GAAGATCACTCTGAAGCTGCACACGAAGCCTATTAAACAGAGGTCCTATCACCTTAATCCTAAATACAAGGAAAAGGTTTGTCAAGAGCTGGATAAGATGTTGGAGGCAGACATCATAGAACATGTTGAAGAATCTGATTGGGTGATCCCGACGGTGGTTCAAGAGAAGAAAAAAAAGGGTGAAATAAGGATTTGCATAGATTTGCGGAAGTAATTATGAGTGTGTTCACAACTCATTTCAAACGTCGTTTACAAACGAAGTGTTAGACAATGTTGGAGGGAAGGAGGCCTATTCCTTTATTGATGAATTCTCCGGATATCATCAGATTAAGATCACGCTTTAGATTAGGAGCAAAATGACCTTTGTGACAGAGTGGGGTTGTTTTCAGTACCCTTTGACACCATTTGGACTCAAGGATGCGCCTGCGATATTTTCCCGCGTAGTCATAGCAGCGTTCAAAGAGTTCGTTCATAAGTTTATAGAAGTATACTTTGATGACAAGACGGTGTTTTGATTAGTAAAGCGCCATGTAGCAAGTCTGCACCTGATGTTGGATACATGTCGAAGACCAGATCACGCTGAATTTGAAAAAATACATATCCTATGTTCCTTTTGGGATCTTCCTGGGTCATGTTGTGTGCAAGCAAGGATTGATGGTGGACACCACAAAGATTGTGGTAGTTGTGA
Organism: Pinus taeda; assembly: GCA_000404065.3. NCBI lineage: Eukaryota > Viridiplantae > Streptophyta > Pinopsida > Pinales > Pinaceae > Pinus > Pinus taeda. The sequence continues at coordinate 292,015 of APFE031705630.1, forward strand.
ATTTGGAGGCTCATAGGAACGTTAAGCAGTTACGCGTAATGCTGGGGCGTACAAGATACTATAGAAAATTTATCAAAGCTTACGCTCAGATTACTGCACCCATGGAGAAATTGTTAGAGAAGGACACAACATTATGTTGGGATGAATAATGCCAGCAAAACATAGATGTGTTGAAAGAAAATATGGTCACAACGCCAATCTTGATATTCCCTAATTGGGAAAAGGGGTTTCATGTACATGTGGATGCCTCTTTCATTGCATTGGGTGCAATGTTAACGCAGGCTGTGAAGGATACATGGACTATCATATAGCATTTGCAAGTAGGAAGTTATCGAAGGATGAGAAAAATTATTCAACGACTGAGTGCAAAGGATTTGCCATGGTGTATGTGCTACAAAAATTCAGGCATTATCTGTTAGGAGGACATTTCAAGATGTACACAAATCATTCTACCTTGAAATAATTGGTCAACAAGCTTGTGTTGGGGGGAAGATCTCCATATGGTTGCTATTATTCCAGGAGTATGAATTTGAAGTGACATGTCATTGTGAAGCCAGGAAGATTAAATGCGGGACCTGACCATCTGTCGTAGATCGAAACAAGAGAGGAGCCTAATAATCTAGAGGAAGGGTTGCCAGATGCGCAACCTTTGCAGTGCGTGTAGCAGATGATAATTTTGTAGACATTATTCACTTCTTGACTACGGGGATGACACCTGAAGGATATACAAGCCAATAGAAGAAGGAACTAGTAGTGCGCGCAGCCGATTTTTTAGTCATTGCGGAACATTTGTATAAGATGGGTACAGATGAATATTGCGAAGATATGTGTCAGACTTTGAGCGAGATAGCATTCTCGCTGAAGCTCATGGGGGAGCTACGGGAGGCCATTATGCAGTGAAGGCAACTGCTCAAAAGATTTTGCGTGCAGGTCTATGGTTGCTAACATCGCACAAGGATTCCAAGGAGTATTGTAAGGCATATGATGCATGTCAAAGAACTAGTAGACCATCACGAATAGATGAGTTACCACTACATCCTCAAGTATCTTTGTAGCCTTTTGAGAAATGGGTGATTGATTTTGTTGGGCCAATTCAGCCCCATGGAAATAAAACGAGTGTATGCTATATTATCATCGCGACGGAATATCTCACCAGATGGGTGGAGGCATAGCTGGTTAAAGATTGTATAGGGGCTACGACATCCAAATTCTTGTTTGAATATGTCTTAACTAGATTTGGCTGCCCGAAAGTATTGATGAGTGACAGGGGTACACACTTTGTGAATGAAATGATCAACGCATTGACTAAAGAGTTCCAGATCTACCATTAGAAGAGTACGACATACCACCCGCAGGCAAATGAAACTATCGAAGATTTTAACAATATTTTGGAGAACGCGCTGACAAAGAATTGTAACGCGTAGCAGAACGACTAGGATGTGCACATACTTGTAGTACTATGGGCCTACAAGACTACTTGTAAGAAGATGACACAGAAAATATCGTTAAAATTAGTATATGGGGTCAAAGCCGTAATGCTGATGGAATACATCATGCCTAGTCTACGCATAACAAGTCTGACGGGAATGGCAGATCGCGAGGCCTTGGAGGAACGGCTTGTGCAACTGATGGAGCTCGAAGAGGATCAATTTTTGGCATGATTCCATCAACAAGTGCAGAAGGAACGCAAAAAATCATGGCATGATCACCACATCAAGCTTCACACGTTCAAGGTAAATGATCTTGTCCTGTTATATGATAGTAAATTCACTAGATTTCTGGGTAAATTCGAGATGCATTGGTTAGGTCCATATATTGTCAAGAAATTATAGATGGAGGTGCATTTCAGCTTGCAAAGCTAAATGGGGAACTCTCCCCGGGAAAATTGAATGGGAGCAGGTTGAAGTTGCATACAAGGGATTATGCACAATGACTATATGGTGGCTAAGATAGTCTTAGTGCTACAGGTAGTTTCAAGGGAGCGTGGGACTATAAACTACACTATCTAGTGTGGAGGACAACGTAACGAGCAGGCTATGTGGAGAATGACAGAAATGCAACCCAAGAAACTAAGCTCAGGAAGCTGCACCATGGGGGAAGGTACCACGCAGCGCAACAGGAAAATGACTGTTGGAGTTACTGTTCATGACTTAATGGCCAAAATATGGTTAAGTGGAGCAGGGTGGAAACATTTAAGGAAAAAATCTTTGAAGATCTGCCACCAAAAAAACATTTATTATCAGAAATTAGGGGCAACAATTGGATTTGAAATCAAAACCCTGTATAAATTACGCATGACGGTCCAACAGAGAACACTTTGTGCTCTAAGAGTTGTTAGTGAAATTTGCTGTCTATTGCCTATGAACTGAGCGTTTTGGGAAGATTTAGTCATGAACCACGTTTTTTCTTAATTGCCTAAGACAAACTAGAAACTTATTCTTGAAGAAGTGTCTCAACCAAGTCTTGCTGAAACTCTGAGTACTGGCGATGTATTTGACACAACCACCCTGGAAGTTGTAAGTATGAAAGCTTTGGATCATGTGCCTATGACGTCGAGGTTGCTTAGGTCGAAGAATACCCCTACCAAAGAAACCCAACTAGCCAAGTCAAAGCAATCCACGAAGGATAAGCAGAAGAAGTAAGTTCGGTGTGCGCTTCCCCAAGAAAGTATAAAGACACACAAGAAAAACAAAAGAAAGATAAGCAACCATAGAGAGTAGTGGACCTGGAGGTAGAATAATTCCAGGGAATATAAGATATTGATGCTGAAGGAGCAGAATCCATGAAAAGGCTACCTCAATATATTCCTCTACGGAAAGGAAACGAAAAGGTCATGAAGGACCCAGATTCTAAGAAGTTTACAATATCCACTCCCCTGCTACTTGAGCAGGTCCCTTTTGAAGGCCCTCGACTCGCAAGGGTCCCATTGTTAAAAATGGAGGATTGGGCCCTTGCAGACCATGCTAAGTTTCCACACTTGGTGATGGACAAATATATGCAGAGGGTCTATTATGAAGAAACAAGTGTTACAGTTGGAAACGAAGGAGTGGGTTTGTGATGTTGAGAAATCAGGGTTGCTCAATCTGCTGTGGGTGCCACATTATCACCGTACCCCCATTAATACGATATGTGTGCGCCAACTCCTCACGCTGGTGCATGATGGATGTTTATGGCTAGGAGGGCATATCCCCATTACAGACATGCTAATTCGCAGAATTAAGTGCCTGCCTTACAAACGCACGAACCCAGCTAAGGAGTTTAGTAGAAAGACTAGGGAGAAAGATCTTGCAGAGAGGATGAAGAGGGATTATGACCTCCTCAAGAAGTCGTGAGGTTATTACATTCTTTCCATAAAAAACTAGGCAGTTCAAATTGCTGCCCAAATTTTAGCAGAGAAGGTGATGCGAAAATGTCACGCAGATGAAGTTCCGACACCAATGGTTTCCCTTGTTGCACAGTGCACGAAAGGCATACAATTTAATTGGGCAAGGTACCTCTGTCAGGATTTCCTAGCAAACTTCTGAGAAGCCCAAGAAGAAACCAAGTTGTTCCACTACGCTTGGTTGTTGTTGTCAATTGTGCTTGTTGCTTGGAGGTTGCCGGAGGATAGCCAATTTCCTTCGCTCGAGGAAGGATTGCTGAAGGCAATGCAATTCGCTTCCTTATGGTATACAAGGGACGCCACGTGGATTACGAAGACAAAGATATTTTGGGTTCTTACAAAAATGGATCTCTGTATGGAAATCAATCAGTGTCCGAGGTTGTCCCCGACCTTGTTCACGTGGTTGTTATCCTACGTGATGTTCAAGGTTGACTTCCACAGAGTCTATATCTAATCGTGGAAGGATCCAGAGCAGAAATGGCACTAGTTTCCCTATTTAGTGTCAGAAATGAACATGTAGGAGGTTGTAGCATCATGTTCTGTAGAGTGGCGTGCCCCATCAGAAATGAATGTTGGAACAAGCATGGGCATGGGAAGTTCTATTGTGTAGAAAAGAAAGGAGGCAGCTAAGAAAGTTGCACGTACCCTCGTAGAACATAGAAAGAAGGAAGTTGTAGAAAAGGTTCGCATTGAGCAAGAACATGTTGTTACGGAGCAGGAAAAAAAATAACAACGTGAGTCCCAAAAAGATGATAAGTCACGTACACCGAAAATAGAGGAATAAGAGCTTTCAGGACAAGGAAACAAAGGTGATGAGGGGCAAAGTACCCCATTTATTTTGAACAGAACACAAGTTTCCCATGGTGTTGATATAAAGCGATCTTGATGAGATCGGTGATAAAGTCAGGGATGCAATGACATAAGTGATGCAACAGTTTGAGAAGCAATACATGCAGATGCTGGGGAGCATCCAAAAGGATTTGCGCGAGCTGCAGATCCAAACAAGCATAATATAGGTGGGTGTTGGAAAAGCGAGTGTGGAGTAAGTGATCCTGACACCATGGACAAGCTAAGCAACCGAGCTAGTAAGGACCCTAGATCTTAGAACAATACCATTGCCCAATGGTCCATTAGCGCAGAGTCTGTCGAAAATCATATTATACTTAGTACAATCAAGAACATAGGACCGAACATAGCGATGCTCTCTAATGAAACCCTACACGCACTACATACAGGGGTGGCAGATGAATTAAGAACCAGGGAGCAGTGTGCCTTCTACCTCATAAGTCAGTACAAAGTCAAAAATGAACAAATGTTCGTTGAAAAGACACGTGCTTTGAAGGAAAAGGAGGCACTTTAGGCGTATAGTTCACATCTGGAGTCAACAGTAGTGGAGGCATGCAAGACAGTTCCTGAGCTTCACATCCCGGAGGATGCACAACTAGAAGCCAAAATCAGAAAACTAGCTATTGGTGTGCGTGAGGCTAAAGCAGAACTTGGATGAGTCACTTTCGAGTTCAGCATGAAGATTGCAGAGATACAGTTAAAGTTGCATCCCACAACTCCACTTGATGTCTGGGAGCAGTGCAGAGTTGTAATTAAGGAAGGCATCGGTACCTTGGATTCCACAGTCACTGACTGTGCGACACTGTTCAAGTAGGCTATGGAGCTAGAGACCAATCTGCAGTGTTAGGTTCCTATACCAATAGGTTTCATTTTTCATGATTGACAGTGGAAAGGCTAAATATGTTCATCATTGCATCTTGCAAAGGTTCCATATCTTGTATACAGACTAGGAAAATTAAAAGATGAAAATAGGGTATGCCTTAAAAGAATAATCAAAAGGCAAGAAAATCAATAGGTCAGAAAGAATAGTGAAAATGAACCCCAAATCAAAGACCAGGAAAGTGGCTAGTCAAAATGCCACTACTATCTTATTGGCAGCATCACAATGTGCAAATACTGCTGCTAATCACACTTGATGGATGGCCCAATAGTTCAAACTGGACCATGCCATGTTTAAATTGTTTGTTGCAGAATAGAGAATCATTCCTGTCCAATAAGCTCAAGCTTGGCAGGGGACTAGCTAGGTAGAAAAATGAAGGAGCCCAACTGCTTAATCTGGGTCCTTGGAAGAGATAAGGGTAGATTTAGATAGGAGGGCAGTCAAAAGAAAAGAGGATAATCAGGGTTTGCTAATCTAAGTGCACCCAGTTAAAGTGAAGAAAAATGTTAGGATTATTAAGCTGGGTAGGTAGTGTGAGGTTGCAGAAGTAAAAATGCTATTACCGTTTGGCTTATCAAAGAAGAACTCATCTCATTCAGGGTATTGGCACCATGGAAGAGGTTTGATGACATAACAATGGAAGCATGACTAATTTCCCTTTTCCCCCAAAGATCATTTACTAACACTCCCCAAATACCTTGGGATCTGCCCAACAGTCTTATTTCACTTCATTCTAGTACCAATCCCAAGTCAAACTCTCAGTTGACTAAAGGAAAAGAAGCCACATTTCTTGTGTAAAAATCACTATTCTGAATTTCATTTCTCTTATGTGACTAAGTTTCATTTCATGAGCTTAGCATTTTCCCCTGCATTTTCACCTCACAAAGTCATATTAACAGCTAATTTTATTATTTAGCTCCTTAACATTGCTCCCCTTCCCTATTTCTACAAAAAACTATACAAAATCCCAAAAAATATTTAATACCCCACCCCTTAGCAATATAGCTATATAAGTTAGTGTGGGAAATATTTAGTCCATCTGGGACTAATATTAACCCTCCCCACTTTCAAACATTATGGAATTAATTAAATTTTGGTTGAAATTAAAGTCCATAGCGTTGCCCGCTCACAAACCCCATTTTCCCTCCCGCGCTAATGTATTCATTTTTACATTTAAATTAAATAAATGTAGAATGAGCGCGCATTCACATAACCCCGCTGATTAAATTTTAAACCCACCCCGCCATTGTTTTAAATATTTTATTATTGTCGGGCTTCATAGTTAATATTCCGCCACCCCGTAACCCCCGCCAGCTGTCCGATCATCGGCCCCCCGGATCCAAGGGTGGGCGGTCATTTTCACCCACAAACCGACAGATGTTTAGCGTCCGGGGAATTGGCGGTTTCACCGCCGGACGCCCGCCACGCATCACCTTCCCAGGGTGTTTGGAGGCCCCTCCCCCAATACCACTTATGCTGAAAGGTGGTGCGGGGAGAAAACTGGATACCACCCTCCGCCCCTGATGTCAGCACCACGTCATCTGTGAGGTCACCACTGTGTCCGTGCCCTACCGCCGTGCCATTGCCACCTAATCTGCCCGCGTCCACGCCATGCCGCTGTGTCCCGTGCCACCTCACCATCCACATCAGAGGTCCACGTCATCCTGTCTTACCCGGGACCCGCTGATGACGTCATGCTGATGTCATCACCAAAAAGAACCAAAAAGTCACGAATTTGAATAAAACAACGCAAAAGGACCATTTTATGTCATTTTCACTGCTTATTTTGGGAGCGCTGTGCATGGCATTCACGTCTATTTGCTGCCCAACCTGGAATTTAACCGTCCGAGCTGCTTCCACATGCAAATTCAACTCAATTACTCACCATTGTTCCAGCTCAACACCCTCGGCGTCGTGAAAACCAGGTATTTGCCCACAATCAACCTTTTTACCCCTGTTTTCACCATTTGGTCCATTTTTACCTGCATAAAATTATGCTAGCACCCACACTGAGCCAATTATGCACCTAATTGTTGTCTAAACTTTCTGGTTAACATCCTCTGCCCACAAATCTCAGTAAACCCACGCCAGTCTGCGAAATTCACTTGAAAAATTGGCTTTAAGAGCCCGTGCTGCCAACACAGGTCCTCACAGTTGTTCACTATCCACTCTCACTAGACTTCTCTTTGCAAAAGTCCACCTACTCAGCTCAAAGATAGTTTTATTTGCCTTACAGTTGCCCCAGAAGTTTATCAACCAGAGATAAAGTCTGTTGAAACTCTGTAATTTCTCCTTTGACTCACATTGCAAACAGATAAAGCCACTACCAAATACAAATTCACTTTGCAATCTGCAATAATTGTACTGAATCCTAGTTCCAAGTATTAGCACAGAAAATATTTCAATATGGCTGCTCCAGCTGCTCTAAATGTTGCTCCTATCAATGCACCTAACAAGGAGCTTGAAGCACTGCCTTTAGTTGACAGTGATTACCTCATTTAGGATTTGGATGGAGATAGAAACCACTTACAGACCTTCTGCCAGCTGAGAAATAGCTACTTAAACAACAGTGACATGTATGGCATTTGGGAGTCAAATTTTCCCATCTATTTCTTGCCTTCTGTAAATATTTTTCCTGAAATCATTCACCTCTATGCTGAAAATTATGACCCAAGCCTCAGAGCTGTCAAGTCTCCATCTGGGAGCATACTCTTTCATATAACTCATGATTCCATTAATCAGATGCTCAATTTCAAACAGACCCAACTGTTCATCCCTTTTTCCATCAAATATCTGCTGGATGAAGTCCCCAAACTCTCCAGCACTGAGATTGCTAGAATTGCCAAGACCTTCATGAGAGCAGACCGCCAACCTACAGGGCCACCTCCTTTCCTATATGTCAATTTAAATGAGGTAGGCAAGCTGGTTGTAGACATGATACCCTCTGTGCTGGGTTTCTCAACAAGTGAGCATATTGATGAAACATTGTCGGTCCTTTTGTCTGCATATAGCCTTGGAAAGCCCCCTACTGTCAAATACAACTATGCCAAGTTCATTGCCAATAAAATACATGACCAACTGCTAAAGCTGGACAGGGAGGCAGTATTCAAATATTCATCATATATCTATCACTTGTTCATGTACTATCAGTGAGATTTCTTCCAATGCCCCATAAAAAAGCTGGATTCACAGGGTGAAAGGAGGTATGTTATCTTTTGGTCTTCAGTTTTTCATCAAGTTCAGAACTCTCCATATTCTTACTGTGAGTTCATTGACCAATTTGTTTATCGAGTCTCATGTCTCTTGAAAAGAACTCCTCTTCCTAGGTTGTCATATGACATGCAAAAAATATTGCAGTTGTCTAAGAATTATAAAATAGGTGATTGGTATCTATACCAAAATCACACTGTCATTAGGATCTATGGTTGTGAGCTCTGTCCCTACAGGCTCCCAAGATATGTACCCATGAGATTGTTTGCCTTGGAATACTATAGGCAACTCATTAATTCAGATCTTACTTATTTTCATAGTGCCAAGAAGAAAGCTAACCTGAAATTCAAAGACCATCTAGGCCCCTTTATCATGAACAAGAAAGATGGTTGGCAAGAGGCTGATCAAATACTGGAGCAACAGCTCAAACTAAAAAGGAGTTTTCGGTGGGTCCCTTATGACCCTGATGGCTTAATCAGTGCTAGAAGAGTCAAATATAGGCTGTTAGCCTATAAGCATTGTCCAATTCCACAAATTGAGCAATATGCCAACAAAGATGAGTGGGTGCCAGGCACATTAATTGAAGAATTTACTCATGAAGAGATAATGGAGCAAAATGTCAAAGATTTAGAAAAAACTCTTGACTTGGATTCTTTTCACCAGGTGACATTCAAGCTGCCACTCCAAGTTGGGGAAGGCACATCCACTGCTGCAGCTGCACATACTTCCCAGCAAATATCTACAACAACAACAGCTATAGCAAAGGGAAAAGAAGTGATGGATACACAGCAGGAAGCAGAGACAGAAGAGCCCACCACTTCCAAAGATCAGAGTCAAGGGAAAGCCCCTCCACAGCAAATTGAAACATCACAAATTCCAATCATACAAACTCCTCTTAATGAGGAAAGAGGTAAAAAACGGGATAGAGAGGAGCCCAGACCTCCAAGTGGGTCATCATAGAAACCAGAAGCCAAAAGGCAAAGAATTGATCCTCAGGCTGAAGAAGAAATCGGTGAAGAAATGGTAGAGAGCCAGAACAGACAGAAAGAGTCTAGCCAGCAGACTGCTACCAGCTCATTCTAGCAGGAATAAGGTATGCAACATTGTACAGAGGTGTCTTCTTCCAGACAGCAGGGCAAGCAACCAACTGGTATCAAAGGAACTTTCATGGAAATCAAGGCACAAAATGAACTATTGAGAATACAACTTTATGATCAATTCTTGAAAACAACACGCTCCAAGCAACAAAAATTGATGGCAACTTATGATATCAAGGAGGACAAGATGATTTTGACTCATTTCAAGCCTAAAGTTCCACACCCCAAATCATCTGCAGACTACATAAAAACAAACATGGAAGTCCTCTCCAAGGACATACATCCCATGGATAAAATTGAACTGCATAAGAAAACAAGGGAAATGGTCTATGCCACACTTGCAGACAAGGCCATGCTGGTGCATCAATTAAAAGAATCATTGAAAAATACAAATACTCAATTAGATTTGGAAAGGATGTCTTCCACTGCCAAGGATAACCGAATAAAAACGTTGGAGGACATTATTGTTGATCTAGGACACAATCCTAAGGATCCAAAGGGTATCAAGGGCCTTATGAAGAAGAAGGAAGATGATATTGCTGCACTCAGAAAGTAGGCAAAGCTTCCTGCAACCATTCACCCTCAAACTGCAGAACTTATACAGGAAAAAGAGGTTGATGACACCATGGATTTGCTTCTAAATATGAATCAAAGAATACTAGAGATGGAGGCAGAATTGGAGAAAGCCTTGCAAGATAAACAGGGGGAGTCAACTTCCCAACCACCTCAAACATCTACAACTCTTGGCCCTGCTCCTCCTACACAAACAGCAGCAGCCCCTCCTGCCATTCCAGCACCTACAACGGCTACGTCAACTACAGATGCTACAACAGCAACAACAACAGCACCAGAATCCAGTATGAGTATGGAGGACCTAATGAAAGCTGTCAAGGAGCTTTAAATTCAAGTGACATAAGTAAAGGAGGCCAAAGAAAGGTTGGCCAAACTAGAGGCCAGTTATGACAAGTCTAAAATGACAGTGGCCGAGAAGCAAAGGGAAATAAAAGCCCTAGAGACCAGAGTGAAGGCCTTAGAAAAAGAACTATCTGTAGACAAAAATTTGGCTGAGATCAAAAAGATTTTGTGGGCCAAAATTGGCCAATCAATCAATGACCAATGGTGATCAATACAGGCTATACATGAGAAAATTGAATTAATAGGCATGCCTCAATTTGAAATTCAGAAGGCCAGAGCAGCATTGGGGATTATGCCTGAGCAGGCCAGCAAGATGATTCATTTCCTGAACACTCACACTAAGGAAGAATTGGCAGCACTGGACATCCACAGTCGAACAGACACTATCCTGACAACAAAGAAAGTGCTGACCTTAAGAAATTTCATACAGACTCTGGAAATGAAATGTCAGGAGATGCAAGCAGAAGTAAATGACTTTAGGACAAAAATAACAATATTGCAAAGTAGAGGATTGCCCAGCCTAGTGACCGGTGCTGGAAAGCTATTGTCCTATGAACAATATACCACCAGAATCAACAATTATGTTGAAAATCAGATTACAACATCTACAAGCTCCACAGAAGAAGCAGGACCTCCCTCAGGGAAATATCTATATGATAAATTGGAGAATCTATTTTTTATTGAGCATGAGATTAATCATCTGTTTGAAGTGCCTCCAAATTTCTATAGATATACTGAAGCAGATGAAACATTCATAAAGATAAGAATACATCAGCTACCTCCAGCTGATTGGTGGCAATCAATGCTGGAAGTATTGCCCAACTAATTATGGTCTACTCTTCCTTTTGTCAGCTTCAGATTTCAGTCACAGTACAGGTCAGCAAAGAATCAACCACACAGGTACTACAGAAAGCATCAAGACAGTGACTCAGCAAAGCACTAAGACAACATGCTCAGCAAACGTAGATTAAAGACGCAGCTACAACCAACTTTGTTGATCCAAAAAGTCAAAGCTTGTCTGACAAAAGACAGCTGGCATACCAATATTAACTGCTGCAGTTATTTCTTTCATTTACGTCTTTGACAGAGTTGGTGATGTAATTTATTACATAATGACTCATCATCTAGATATTTTATCTCCTATTTTTGTATATAGACCCCCCCATAGAACGTATTGGGGGTCTGTTTTTGGTGAATCTCTCTCTGAAGAGCTGCATTGTATATCTCAGACTTTTTGCTAATATAAATTGCTGGTGAAGTTCCTGGTCTCTGTACTGTCTGAAGGTGGAAATGAAGGACTGTGTTATGCTGCAGAATTCCTGTGTCGTTTAATGGAACAATAAGTTACTTTGAACTATGTTTTGTCTTTCTGTGTATGCAAAAATTCACATATGTTTCATGATCTTAGCAACAGGGAAAAAGAATAGCTTAGGACTTGTTTAAATACACCCTCTGCTCAATATCTGTTTCTAAATATGTTTTCTTCAGAATTAGCCATGGATATGAATTCTTAATTGCTCATATTTAAACTAATTCTCTCACTGTGAATACTGTTTAGGAATTCTTAACTGCTCTTAAACAATACTCCCACTTTCTCCCCCAATTAGCATAGTGAAAGATTCTTGACTGCCTTTCACTCACTGATCTCATATTTTCATTCCCCAAATTTCAAGAATTGTCCCACAAATGCCTATCTGGCTTTGCAGCAATACCCTTCCCTCAAAGAAATACTTCAGCAGTACACCATCATGAACTCCAATTCCCAATGGTTTAGACTGCTCTGTAATATGTACACCAGCTCTGTTTGAATTCACCACCCAACCAAATCTAAAACAAAATCAGTGCACCATAACTAGCCTAAAATCACCCCCAACAATGCTAAATTATAAAGAGAGAGCCCTCTCTGGTTGCAGGTAGGCTAAGACCTGTAACTAAAAGACTGGTTAGTGGTTACCTCGGCCGTATTCCCTATAGGAAGCAGGGAACAACCTGAGCGATAACATCATTGGCGATTCCACTAGGGATTCCCTCTGTTTCAATTTACAACTTAGAAAGAATCAAGATTCCTGTTTTTCAAACAAATCTCCCGGGAAGTACCTCTCATAAAACACTAAGAAAACAAACTCAAAAGCTGGCTCCAAAGAAGAAAACTCGTTACACTAGGTCAAACCCTGACCCAGATCCTCCAGCTGTTTTTGAAAATCCCAATTTAATCCCAAAGGTCTTTAAGAAGCAAGAGCAACAAGAGGAGTTTTCTGACTCAAGCCCTGAAACTGTTCAGCAAAGCTATATTCCTACCCATTCTAGAGTGTCTGTTCATCCTCACATTACTCCTACTTCTCCTAGTTCTTCATCCACTTCCCAAAGTAACTTCCCCACCCCTCCATACACTTTACATCCTACTCTTGTTATCCCTGTTCTTCCAGCTGTTCCACTCCTTGCTGTCCCATTTATCTCTGCAAATATGGCTAACATATATGCCCCTTTACACTTGCCTGCCAATCCAGGGGCTATGCCCCAAGATTATCAAAGCAAGATCACTTACTTTGATGGTACTGGTTCTTATACAGCCCAACAACACACCAAGAAAATGCAGGACTATTTTGAGAACTATGAAATTGATGACGAGGATGTAAGGATGAAAATTTTTGTCCAAAGTTTAACTGGGGATGTAAGGACCTGGTTTAGGTCATTAGCTGCACATTCTATACTCAATCCTAATGCCTTATACCTGAGCTTCTTAAATAGATGGGAAAAGAAGAAATACCCTTTACACATCCTAACTGAGTATTATAATCTAAAACGGGGTCCACAAGAAATAGTTCAAGACTATTGTTCTAGATTCAACAATGTATACAACGTCATTCCTCAGAACCTGAGGCCCCCACCTGACTTGGCCCTAATCAAATTCCCCGATGGTTTTGATTCAGATATGGCATATCAGTTAAGAGAAAGAGCACCCCCTAGTCTGGTAGACATGCAGAATATAGCTGTCAGTGTGGAGGCAAACCTGATTGCTAAGAGAAACAGAGCTAAAAATGAGAGAAGAACAACATTTAAAGAGGAACCTTCAGCTTTTGAGAAAAATCTAGATGCAATCATCAAAGGTATGGATATGTTAGGAGATAGAGTTGAGACCATTGAAAGAAAATCCTCTTGGGAAGGACAAACAAGCAACACTACTAGGAATCCTAATTTTAGAAAAAATCGAAACCCAAATGCTGGGAGGATTGGTCCTGATCAAAATATCAGACCTCCATTTCAAGAGAACTATGCAGTGGCCTCAACCTCTAATGAAAAAATAGAAGATCCCCACATCAATCTGATGGGTTTGGACAGTGAGCAACAAGTATTCTTAACACAAGATGATCAACAAGCCCAAGAATGCAAACAATTTCAAACAAAATCTGGTGAGTCATTTGATTTCAGAGAAGGGTATGATACAGTAGTCTATGAGGTACACAAACAATATAAATTAAGAAGCAGAACTATAGATGTGCCTGAACTTACCAAACCAACACATGCCAAACTTCCCAAGAAACCCAATGATAAAATTGTTTTAACAGACTCCTCAGATAAAAAACTCCAAAGGGAAGTCACAGTGGAAGATGTATCTGATGTACATCCTTCAGTGAATCCCTCATCTACACCCTTTCTTTCAACGGAACTCTTGCACAAACCTCCAGAAAAGGAGCACAACTCAGACATACCTCATAATAGTGTACCTGGTCAAGAGAAGGTCACCCAAAACTCAGCAGAAACAGAAAAAATTGCTGCTCAAAATATAAAGGTTCAGATGGAAAAGCCTTTCAATTTAGAAACGGAAATTGGCAAGCTTAAAATAGCCATTCCTCTTTCTGAACTGGCCAAACATGAGGTCTTTAGACAACAAATCTATAGGTCATTGCAAGTACCAGAGAATAGGGATGCAGTTAATGTTCTGGATGATCAGCCATAACTGATTTTTGGCTCGGAAGTCAATGGCAAATCAGTGGATGGAGGTATCCCTCCATTCTATGTAAGCCTAAACATTCATGACAAAGTACTACACAATGCCATGTTTGACTCAGGTGCCTCCCATAATCTAATTCCCAAGTCAGTAATGGAAAAACTTGATATAGACATCATAAGGCCTTATAAAGACTTGTTTTCATTTGATTCTAGCCAGGTAAGATGTCTAGGCCTTATCAAGGACCTTTGTGTATCCTTAGTCCTATACCCAGCTAAAACAATTTTGATGGATGTGGTAGTAGCTGACATTCCACCCAAGTATGGTATGCTTTTATCCAGATCATGGGGTGCCAAACTCCAGGGATCTTTGCAGCTAGACATGTCATATGCCACAATTTCAGTCTTTGGCCAGCCAAAGAGATAATACCGAGAAACATTGATGAAATATGTGGTCAACAGTCAAGATAAGCCCCAAAACTTCCCAATCTACTCCATTCATTCGGACATGGACTCATTTATATTATAAAATGCTGATATGTGTCCTAAAACTGAGGTCAAGCTCCTAAAAACAACAGAAACAAGAAACATAAATGAGCAGTCCAGTGCCCAAGATCAAAAGATCATTGATATGATTAAGACAACAAAGCCAACTAATATATCACATGAATTACAAAAGCCAGACCTTCCCACTAAACAAACTTGTGAACCTATTGAAAGAAGCATTGATCAAGAAACCTTGTGGTATTTAGAATTTGATGGGTCAGTGAACAAAATAGGAGCAGGGGCAGGGGTTTGGATACACAATACACAAAATGACCATGCTCAAGGTCAAGCATATAGGCTTAATTTCAGATGTACAAACAACATGGCCGAATATGAAGCCCTTTTGCTAGGTCTCAAACTCATTAGGAGTCTTGGGATAACCAAAGTTTCCATTTTAGGTGATTCAGATTTAATTATACAGCAGATGAAGGGAAATTTTGTTACAAATGATCTCAGGCTAAGGTCTTACAAAGCAGCAGCAACTGAGTTACTCAGTAGCTTCTTGGAATTTCAGCTTACCAAAATACCTAGAAGCCATAATTTACATGCACATAGTTTGGCAACTTTTGCAAGCACCTGTAAACTTCCTTTTGGGCCTAACCACCAGTTCACTGCTGAGATTAAACACAGGTCTGTTGTCCCAGATAATGTAGAGAATTGGAAAGTATTTGAGAATGATACACAGATAAATAATTTTCTAACCATGGAAGAAGAATTCTCAAGCATAAACATAGACACAAGCACTAGGTATGATAAACAACAAACTGATAAAGTGAAAACTAATATATCAGCTGAAACAGAAAATGTGATGTTACATCCAACAACCTTTGACTGTGCCAATTTGCAGAAGCTAAAACAAGCAGACTTTGATGAAATCATTGAAGAAGAATCTGAAGTAATTGAACTAAAGGATAATTTCTTGCCCACAGGCTTAACTCCTTTAGAAGACATTTTTGACTCAAATGACATCCCTAAGAAGCCAAAGATGCAACCCCTAAACGTAGAAATTGAGGAGTGTAATATTGGGACCACTGAAAATCCCAAAATGATAAAGCTTTCCAGAACCTTACCTCCTGACAAGAAATTAGAATACATTGAACTGTTTAAAGAGTTTGAAGATGTGTTTGCCTGGAGTTATGAAGACCTCAAATCCTATGATACTTCAGTCATCCAACATACTATACCCTTGAAAGAAAACCAGAAACCTTTTAAACAAAAGTGAGGAGAGTGAATCCAGTCCTTCTTCCCCTAATTGAAAACGAAGTGAAACGAATGTACGAAGCTAGAATTATTGCACCTATAAGATTTTCCGAATGGATTTCAAACCTTGTACCCACAAGAAAGAAAACTGGGGAGATAAGACTTTGTGTTGACCTGAGAAATTTGAACAAAGTCTCTCTCAAAGACCACTACCCCTTACCAAAAATGGATCACATCTTATAGAGGGTAGTGGGAGCTTCAAGGATCTCACTATTGGATGGTTTCT